>QQSS02183760.1:94480-144443 GCA_003687565.2 Craspedacusta sowerbii | reverse complement strand
ACCGCATACGCGATCATAGCCGCTGACCGGACCCCAGCCGCGAGCCCTTCCGCTCCCCCAACCCCAACCCCAACCCCAACCCCAACCCCACCAGAAACAAATTGGCTGGGATTTCCTAGCAAAACATATAATTAACCAGCGTATTAGAATTATAATACCCTTTGGGTATTTATTAACTGTTTAAGTATACATAAATATTGACGGCTTTATTATAATTTGAAGATATTGCTTATATCATTATTTACGATTCATAGAAATGGACTTCCATCCAATCACTTAGAGGCCAGATTGATTTCCATTTGGCCAATCCTAATCTGTTATTCTATAAAAAGTCTTATTTTAAATCTAAGTGATTACCAATTTAACTCTTCTCGAGTATGAATCCTTCCAATTTTTGTTTTAATAATTTTGTTAAGCCAGATCTACATATTTTTATGTTAAATTAATATGCACAAGAACTGCAACATGACCGTCTGGAGAGTCCTAGCTGTAGTTATAGATAACCAAATCTCCTTTCTAAGGCACTTTTTAATTATAATTTTTGAAAGTATTAAAGTTTACTATACGGCCAGTGATTAAATGCTTTGCCTACTGGATATCGAATATTTGATAAGCTGAATCTACTGAACCAAAAGTAACATTATAATTAATTACCATCCATCTCCTTGCATATTAAACACATTGCCACCTCATCCCAGTATAGACATTTTACTTGAAGCCTGTTAAATTAGAAGCCAATATGACTCCTGAATCTTAGAAGTTAAAACAATTATCACTATTGCAATTTGAGTAGGCTTTGACTCCGTAACTCTATCCTAAATAAGACCCATATTATGTAGAGCAGTCGATCCTGCATTAATTAGGCACTATTTAGGCAGGAGTAGGGTCAACAGGATTTATGCAGTTCGAAAGCAATGGCAAAATTATAATCATTGAATTAGTCAATTATTAGTTAATAAATATTCATAAATATAATTTCATTATCGTTCTAAGTTTCAACTACAATTATTTTACTCCAGTCCCCACTCTGCTCTACATTTATGGGTGCAAAAGTTGAATTAATCGAATAAAACAGGGACTATCAGGATCTTAATCTCCAGGCTTGATCAGCTTTAAGCATTATAAGATGCATCTCCTAAGGGTGTCAGATACTGAAGCCATTTATCCAATCATATCTAATTAAAGCAAAGAGTGTATTCCCATATTTTTTACTGATTTGAAATTGACATCCCTAAACTTTTGATAAAACCTTAAAATGACTTTAGCAGTAAAAATTGGATCAGTAGATAAAGTAGGATGGCATTACCTTAAAATGCATCTGCTAATACATGTCAAACACATTTCTAAAGGAAAAGGATAATCATAACACCCTACTCTTTCAGTTTTTAGTTTTGGAACCAAGCCTACGATTTTAGGGTAAACTACCGAATTCTTTAGAATGAATTATATCAATGTAGCTATATTAGAAGGCGAATAATTTTTATCAAGAAATATTATCTTATGTTAGCTGGGTTTTATTAATTCCTCCTTAAGATCAGCCATAAACATGTCCAGCGAGTCTTTAGCAGACATTTTAAATAATTCTTACTAACTTATTTTAGATATATTTTTATTTATTTTTGTGTAGTCTTATAAAATTTTTGACCTGATTTAATCAGAACTAATGATGGAAATCCTTCCTTACTTGAACTAAGGCCAAGTTTTCAATAATGCTGCAATAGAAGATTTGCCGCTCCCAGGAATAGTTAAAGGAATGAAGACTGTGAGTTTTTTTTCGACTTTAGATGGCTTTAAATCAATATTATAGAAGTCGTTTAGTGCTATTTCTAATTAATCTGAATTTATTTTTCTCAATTTATCTGGATACATTTCTTACATTTTAGCTGAAAATGCTTTTATTTTATCAGCTAATATGCTAAGTGAAGCTAATGGATTGGGACTTTTCACAATAGAAAAGATGGCTGGGTTCTTACTTGATTTGCAAGTTTAAATGAATCTCAAACTCAATTTTATATCAGATTAATTATTAATAAGGGCAATAAAATTTGCCTATGGCTATTTGGTAGGCATTCTAGGAACTATATGGAGTAAACTCAAAGATCTTTACTTCGATTAAGCTCCTTCTCTATAGACATCCTAAATTCTATGGAATCCATATTTAACAGCAATCTAATTCAAACGCAGAGAGTCGATCTGTCCTGGGAGGCCTAAGATAACCACTCTGTCCTTTTCGCTATTCTTGGGTGTCGTAAGTTAAACTTTTATTGAATTAAGAAAATCAACAAATTTGTATCTAATATCCAAAAAATTTAGTTATTCTTCACACTTTAATTTATTAAAGGCTGCCTTTCCAACCTAATAGTAATACTCCTGTGGTAAAGGCGGCAAGTAGTTATTCTAAAAAATACTTTTAAGGTCCATTTTAAATCGAGCCAAGGATGCTGAAGTCTGTTATTTGCTTAGTCTCTGCTTAAGTAGCTATCTTAATCTTCTAAAGATTAGGTATTCTGTGGTTTTTATCTTGGCTATAATTTTAACTTAATCCTTTTATTATATATAAACAACATAACCTTAGCCACACTAATTCTAGCCAGACATTGGTGCTTTTCCAATATATTAAGCCTGCGTCCTAAGTATTTACTTGTACTCTTTTTAGGATTGGAAATTCATCTTATAGGTTTTTACTTATGACAAATTGAATTACTAAAGAAATTTCTTGAGATTCGTAGAATTAAGACACGGCGACTAAGAACAATGATCAACTAATGCATAAAACTTTATTTATGAGTGTTAATATTTAACGATATGCTGATGCTAATCTTATCCAATGAACTCTCCCAATAGAGTCTTTCCTTGGAGCGATTGTTTTAAGTTCAATACCTGTTCAGGTTTCAAAGACTACACGATTTTGAACCATTATCTAGCTATTAAAGTTGGCCATGTGAATCTAATACCTTAGAATTACGACAAATCTCCTTAATTGTTAGCAATAATTGTAACAAATTTTGATCCAAAAATCCAACTTTCTGATAATGCGTGATATGAAATTTGGCAGTGTTCACCATTTTATTTATAACGAAAGACCAAATCGCCCCTGGAGAGCGCAAATTCTGAAAATATCTTTTTCTTACACAATCTTTGAGTGTAAATTAGCTATTTTTCATCAAAAAAACATTTCTCTATGTCATAGAATTTAGGAAGTCCTTGTCTAGCCCAAGAAATTTCACCTTTGTAATTTATAACACTCATACCTCTCCGCAAACTTTTCGAAAATTCATCAGATAGAAGATATTGCTTGTCTTAAAGAGGACCCTTTTTGTGGAATGAGACGTCTGTTATTGAATACTTCGGATTATTGTGAGTTACCAATAGCAGCTGCTTATGCTGGCTAGCCCACTCGATAAATTATTTCGGCTAAAATACTTTCATAATAATCAATTTAAGGACAATATTGATTTCCAAGATAAGTTTTGCTCAATTGTAACTTTCTGGGCAAATTTACTAAGAATTTCTAACTCAAATGTTGTATTTTCCTTGCCCTTTACTAATTACGAATTTATGAAATCCAATTTTAAAAGCTTAGCTTGCTGAAGCTATTCTAAGCTAGGTATTCCATTGTGAAGAGTTATACCATAGTTACTTCTGGTGACCATTGGACGTTGCATAAAATCTGAGTTGGTTTAATCGGGGAAATTTGATAATTTATTAGCATAAAGAACGGAAGCCATCCCTGATGAAAAGGCTGACAAGCTTATTAAATTATTACTCACTGATAAGATTTAAACTAACTTGTGAGTTTTTTACTAATCAGCTTTTCTGATAATGATTAAACTAACTGATGAACAACTTACTCTCTACAAAGATTTAATTAAGTAATTTTAGCTCGATTTGACTAACCTTACTACTTTAACTTTTTGTAGATGCTGATCCATCGAGGGCCATGAAAAGTCATCGTAAATCCTTGAGGCGTTTCGATTTCCCCTTGAGAAAGCAACTCAATTACTTTAGACAGCCTTTCGGATCGAGATCTTTATTAGAACAAAATTGTTATTAGAATATTCTTGTCAATTTTTTCGTATTTTTCCCTCTATTATAAAACGAAATTCCCTTTGAGCTCATGTCTAATTTAAGGTGTCCTCAGTAATTGCTTTTGAATCAATCTCAGAGCTGGTGCAAGTTAAACTTATTTTAATTCTATTTTAAGCAAGGATCCATTCACTGGACTGAATGAATTGCCTTTCTAAATCCATTTGCAGAAGGCTTATCGCTCATAAAGGTGTCCGTCTGAAGCTAATATGGGATGGACAATGGGCAAATTAGTTAAAGGACAGATTAGGTCCTAATAGTTTAACATTAATCAGCAATAAACTTAATTCACTTAGCCACATATGCCACACTATATGTATTGAGAAATTCCAATCTAAAATCCCCCTTTGCATTTGCAATTATAGCAATAAAAAACTCCTATCTGAGGGTCGCATCGGTTTTATAGCTTACATTTTAAACACTTAAATGATTAGGAATCGGAGGGAATCGTTTGCTTTGTGTTGCAATGATAGCATATTATTTTCATGTCAGGAATTTCTACCAACTGCTAATCATGGGGAATATAACAGCCGTTGAAGTAAAACCCCTCTTTGGCCTTGGGTGTGGAGTAGTTAGGCTTATAGTGGGAGTAGTCAATTAAGGCAAGCTCTTGCTCCGAAAATTACATATTATCAAGGGAAATCAAATTCATAATGGATAGTAAATAGAAGCAAAACGAATAAGACGAAATTACCTAGCTGTAGAAACGATAGATTGAGCTGCTGAAGTAACGGCTGGTGATTGAGTAATAATAGGAGCAGCTTCAGAACCTTCTACTCATACAATAAAAACATCAAATCCAGCAAGAGCTTCAGCAGTAATAGTCTTAGCTAAACTCTCTCAAAGCTCAGCTGCTCTAGTTATAAATTTAAACATCAAAATATCATCACTGAATCTTCAATGTTTTCGTAGAGTCGCACTTAATGGAAGCCACTCGAATTTGTTTTCCTCAGGGCGAAACTGGTAGACTTGTCCATTGATGTCACTGTAACTGATTTCAATCGATTTGGGAAATTTGTAGGCGTAAAGCTCCTATCCAAATTAATAGGTGTCGTTGCAATTGTCCATGAAAACGAAAATCTTAATTTAAAGTTGTTCTGAACCTAGTTCATCCAAGAGGGATTTAATTTGAAGATAAATCTTGTCCTTAGAGTCTACAAACAATGGCTTTAACGACCCTTTAAGACACTAGAATCTGTTTCCTTTTAATTTCCGCTTTATTATACCATTTGCGCACGTTAGTATATTTATTTCTTTGTTCACTCTCCTGATTATTGTCCGCTCAACTTCAATGATACTTGCACTTGATTAAGGCCTTTTAGTAATCGATCTCATGCGAAACGTAGTTAGCTCAGCCTATTGTTTAAAATTTCCATTGTTCATAATTTCCCTTTACAACAAAAGTCTTTAGTTTTCTTCGATGAAAGGGTAGGCAGTGATCTCTATATCGGATTTCCATTAATTCTTGTAAGCAAAGTAGACAACTATTAAAATTTATATTAGCGAAATTAAGAGAATAGTAAAAGCAACTCCTATGAAGACGTAAGAAACTATATTTATCTGTGAAACAAAGCTGACGTCTAAAGTCGAGTTTATTAATGCGATTTATTTTAAGTAGAAATATAATAATGCTGATGCGCAGGCCACTTGGCAAATAACCTGAAGTGCTTAGATGAAGTAATAAATATATCTGTGAAAAGGCCTAATGACGGCTATGATGAAAACCTATAAGAGGGGAATGAGGAAGAGGATAGTGATTTGTGCGACCGAATCGTAATCCAAGACAAAGAATAAAGTGATCAATATGATCTTGAATAGGTAGATATACCAACGAGCCATCCATGGAGCAATTAATTTAAGGTAGCCCTACGATTATTTATATTAAGTAACACCTGTAAAATATAAATATTATCCGCAGTTTTAAGCCTATAAATTTAGCATTTTAAATCCAAACCACACCACACTCACTAAAAGCTGCAGGCAGTAAAGACTCATCACTCCCAGAGAAAATCCTCCCTTCAGATCTATCGTAGAAATCAACTTCAGATTAATTACAATAGGACCTATGCAACCGAACAGAAAAGCTTAGTTGCTTCTTAGAAGCAGGAGACAGGCTAGTTTTTTGAGAAGGATAGCAGTCTTTGATTTAACAAAACATTTTACTATTTCGATGGTCAAATAAAGGCTCCAAATTATTGCTAGGGCTGATATTAAGATAAGGCTGTCTTATAGAAATAAACCTGTATAGCCAAGGCTTTCTGATGTGTTTAATAATTTGCGCCAACTCTACTTATAGGAACGTCGCCACTGTCCCACCCTAACGTTCAGACCAGCTGCAAATGAAAGATATTTATGTATGAAGTAAGGCTTGAATGAACTAATATGGGTAAACATACAAAGTAACTGAATGTTTGGAATAATTAAGAATGCAGGAGGGCCTGCATAGCGCATTTGTGCAGGTAGTTAATATTAATATTAATAGGGTTAGGTCCAATGATAGGTGATGGAACCAAGGTCAATCGTGAAAAAATCAGAGTCGGGATGCCTTATGAAGTGATAGTTTGAGGGAAAGGTGATTTTGAGGTTTGTTTCGAAAATGATGCCATTACTAACTATTCCGTCAGCCACCACCTGGAAGAAGGCTGAGCTATTTATTGAATATATAACATTTGGAGAAGAACTAACAAACAGCTTACCATTCTCTTTCTTTAATCTTATCACCACATCTATAAGACAATCGTTCGCAGCCACCACGAAAGAGTACCCTCCCAAGCACGTGCAGTTCTTGTACACTATATTGAACACAAAGAGACCCGACTTGCACCGACATACATTCGATATTAGAGTCATCGACGCTGCTGGACAGTGCAGCAGACACTCGAAAGAGTGGTCTGTAAAGAAATAGTCAGACGGACATTTAAGGTAATTGAAGATAACTTGAGTTGCATTTATGTACTTATATTATGCATAGGAATTAAGCACAAAACTGATTGAGTACTGCTGATAATTTAAGACTTAGACTTTTAGGCAATTTGCTAGGCCTAGCAATTTGTAGTGAATGCCCGATATGGACATCCATGCTTCCGTGCTGCTTTGGCCAGTCACTCTTTTCAAGTCCATTAGGTTGGTCACGGATGTTGGGCCGGGAGTAGGGCTCGAGTAAAAGAAATTGGACTATCCGAAGACGTTCCTGGAATTAGAAGCAAAGGCATTACTATTGAAGACAAATACAACTAGAGAAAGGGATCTAGTGTTCTGCATAACTTAAAGATTAAAAGCCACTGTATTTGAGATTTTGGATATTATGTTTATGACGAACCCGTAAAAATTACTAACTCCGTCAGCTTTCCATCCCAATATTGAAATCACCACTTATGTATTTGTCCCTAAAGAGGGGGCAAGGCCTGCCATATTCACTGTATGAGAATTTACGGAGGCTGTGATTGGCGCTGTTAACAGATTCTGAATTAGTTTGTTTCCGAATAATGAAGCGATAGGTGGATAGGTTAGCATGATGTTCAAGTTGCAACTGCTGAACATGAAGCCGGTATTGGTGATATCGGAGTTGATTGCAATTGTGATGGAAGTGGTTGTTATAGAGGTAATATCTACATCATAGTTGATAAAGCTGAGGGTTTGCACGGAGAGCTGCCTGGCGGTAAGATGAACGTTCTAAGGATTAAGAGCTCCATTATTAAGGATAGGCTAAATATTATTGAAAAGTGTCCCTGAGACGCCTATAGGTACGGCAGTTGGTATGAAATAGATGCCTGAAGCAGGGACTATGTCCTGACCTAGGGCTTGCTTTATCAGTAGAACTATCATTTAATTAATTGACTCATTAATGCTAACACTCAAGACAATAACTTACTTATCACCCTCTCCTGTCTCTACAGGTAGGAGTCGACCTTCTTGGATTCAAGTGGGATCTCCCGCTCACCTGTCAGTTTAACCTTAATATAGCCGTTGGGCAAAACCATGCTTTAGCTCTTGGTCTCCCTTTTGATTTCAGACTCCAAGAGGGCTGGATGATGTATTTCCCCGTAGTCGTAGAGAGTCTAAAGGACAGCTTCAAAGGTCCTCGGCTTGTTCATCCTGTTAAGAAGATTATAAAACTAACCAGAGAATGTAATTTTATTTTAAATTGTCTTTATAATCCTTCCTATCAAGTTATCCTAGTTAGCCTATTCAGGCTTTATGTTTATCTTAGGACTATTTTTTCCCCATTAAGAGTTCAACCACACCTTTATGTTCCCTCTCCCATTGAATCCTATCATCGACCCATCCACACCGAAGTCGTATCCGAAAAATTTAGACACGTTTTTGAATCCAATCAAAGTCTATTGCAAAAGATAAAGAGCCTTAGCTTCACTTAATTTGTCAATTGAATCCAAAGTTTTCTGGATATTTTAAGAGTAGACATTGATTGATGGGGCAGATGAGCAGAGGATCATCTGTTTGGCCTGCTCAAAGTGATGAATTTCAACTACTCTGCTCTACTAATTGTTGTAGACGTTCATTCTTAACTTGTAGAAGGAAATCTCATACTAAAGCTCGATCTAATTAAGGGCAATAACTGTCCTTTCTTACACAAGTTAACCGCTCTTGATGTTGCGCCTTACATTGTGGGAGGGCTGCCTAACAACTACAGCCCATTATCCGTCGTTGTAAGCACTTTTATTCCCCATCTGATAGCAAATATAATAAATGATTGCTATTATTGTAGGTGTAACAACTTGCCTTTCTTAGATGAAGTAAATGCAGTTCAGCTAAATAAATACAGATCCAATATTTCTGCATAAAGTAGTTTAGAAGGTCCAAACTTACTTCGAAGAGAAAACAGGCTGCAGATATTTTTAGCTCAAAAAGGTTATGAAGCAGTAGATCGATCAGGACATTCTCTACAAACTTACAGTGAACAAGGCCTGTTCGGCCAATTTGGAATAACGCCTCTCTTATGAGGTAGAATCAAAGTTTACTTCTGCAAGTTAGAAGATATAAGTGACGAGGCTGGAAAGAATAAATCCATGAGAGTGATGATTTCATATATAAATGGATTTGAAGTAAATATCGCGCTTGGCCTCGGTGTATAAAAAAAACTAAACAACAATTAAAGGGTTGCTTACTCTCTAAAACCAAGTTATCTATTCACTAGCTCAAAGCCAAGTATTAAGATCTTTTCAAGCGAAAAAAATTGACCGATCTAATCAACCCTCAGAGTTGCTAATCCAAAATCAAATCCCTTCGAAGAGAGCTGTCATTAGCATCCATCTAATTCAAAAAAAAATAAAAAGTAAATCCTAGTTCAATAACCGAACAAGACGTAAAGCTGATTAAAGAACATCTTTAAGCCGAAGTCAAAAGGAAAGAGGACGTAAGCAGAAAATGTCAGCAGTCATTGCGGTATTCCAAATAGCTTTAAAAAAGAATTTAAGAGTTAAAGTCAGATAGAAAGGAAAAAAACAATGAGAATAGCATATCGGTTACTTAACGAAAATTGCTTAGCCTAATAGATAATTAGATTAATTTTCATAAAACGATGGTGGATAGACTTCAAGTGATAGGCGAAAAGCTTAACTTCATATACACCGCTTAAGACTCTATGAAAAACAACATCAAATTGATTTAATCGAACAACAAAAATTTTCAAAAGGAGAGGGATATCTTCATTAAAGACTTAGAAAGTTATCACAAAAAACTTTAAGTCTCTAAAAATAGAACTGTTAGATCCAAAAATATTTAACACGTCTGGCTTATGCAGGGCTACAAGGAAATTCTAGGAGTTCTCAATAAATAGAGCAAACAAGGCTAGCCTTCAGTTGAGCCATAAAACAAAAAAAATTCGTAGGACTGATAAATAAATTTATAATTAAATGATGTAAACTCCGAATAAATACAAAAGAATTCAGTCTACAGCGTCACCTAATTCATAAAACGCTCTCTACGCCAAACTGTTCACTGCCTAAGCAGGCGATAAACTAAAGCTGCGACGAATCTATGAACTTTAGGATAAACTGTAGATCATAATAAAACACAACACGAATCTCCTAAGCGAAGTCAATTAGCTTCAGTAGGAAATATTCAAGAGAGATAAAAAAATAGCCCAGCTGTAAGGACAGATGATTCACCAATATGACTCAAAACATCTCAGGGATCGTAGTCTCTAGAAGCAGAGGCAAGGCTTGCGAGGGTAGTTCTAGAAACAGAACACGATGCACCTGGCCTAAGTGAGTCGACTTTCGCTGGAGCTGCAGAAGTGGCGTAGCCAAGCCTTGGAGATTTAGAAAGCTAAGAATATGTAGATAGCGGAATTAAAGAAAAACCTAGAAACTTAATTCTCAGCAAACTTAAATAAACTCAAAATCAACTAGGCTATACATAACGAAAACACAGAAGTTCAAGTTGTCAAAATACGCTAGGCTCTGGCCCTTAAAGATTACTAGATAGAGCAGCTTGCCTTGCTCGGCCAGAATTAGAAGGAGCGCCTGAATTAGTAACTTTCCTACTTAAAGCAAATACTGAAGCACCGCTAGGACATCAAGCAAAGCTAAATAAATGAAGTTATAATTCAAAATAGCACAAACTTAGAGCTAATCAATAGACAACACGCTAACGAGAAAGATCTCATCTGTGCCAACTATGATAAAGAAATCTTAAAGTTAAGGAACTAGATCAATACCAAAAGTCTATAAATTGCAGCCCTTTAACATAAAATTCGGCAGCAAGGCTAGAATGGACAAGTCTTCTAAAAGCGGTCAAACTCATAAAGGGAGTATCTGATGATGTAACTGCAGAAGGCTGTAAACATGGGAATCTAGGCAGCAGAACAATAAAGACAAAAGGAAAGGGAATTGCACAGAATCGAAGAAGATTCACTTAGGCTAACTAGTAAAAATCGTGAGGTTATTTTAAACCAATAAGTAACCAAATTGAAAGAATTACTAGACCAACGATCCTCATAGATGCAACGGCTTCAATCTCAACTTTCCAGCCAAAGGGAGCTTTTTAACAAAGATTTAGCTGCGCACCGCGATTCCATAAACTAGCTCAAGTAAAGGCTCAATAGGATTTTGGTTCAAGACTAAATCGAAATATAATCATTGAAAGCAAAATTCGCACAACTGTCAGAGGCCGACGTTAAAGTGCTACTCTAACAATTACAAAGGCAGGGCCAAGATTTGATATAACAACTGAGAAGGAGATAGAAACAGCTTTAATAGAAGTCAGAGAAGATATAGGTCCTACTAAAGGATAAGCATAGTCAAAGGAAAGCGTATTAATAACTTGTCTAGAAATTGCGAAAGTAAAAATAGGAACTAACTAACAAGCTGAATATCCTTAGAAAATAGAAATAGTAGGAGGCTGTGATGATGCGTTCGAAGATGTAAGTTCAGACAAGTAATGTCCTGAGGTAGTGCTAAAGCCAAAGAAAGAGCAATATACACCTCTAAGATTAAAAGAGGAATTTGAAGCAAGTGATCGAGGCTAAGGACCTCTAGATAAATATGCTGACCTAAAAATTAAATAGGCTCAAAGCAATATTTTAGGAATAGAGACAGCAGCTTTAAGCGCGTTTAATCGAACGGAACAATCTCTTTTAGGAGTTGGATCTCATTAGGAATAGCTAGATCCTTAATCTAAAGTCTTAAATCACCAAGCAAGCCTCTCTAGCTGCGTAAGAGAGATAGGCCAACCAAAGGAAAATAGACGAGCAAAAAAAATTAATTTAAGAAAAACTATAAAAAATTACATCTTTTTAACGTCAAATACTCCTTGACCAAAAAAACAGATAAGATCTTAGTAGAAAAGGAATCCTGCTTTAAAATGAGATGCAAAAAAAGGTAAAGGAAATTCAATAGCAAGTCGCATAGAACTAAAATATTCACTAGATCAACATTAGAATGTCTAAAGCAAACCAAAATCAGTCCTAAACTAAGCTGGTCTAGTACTTTTAAAACACGATAAAGCGACTATAGAGAGAAATTCACGATTTGAAGCAGATACTTATTGAAAAGTAAAGTGAGGTCCTCCACTTCAAGGACAAATGTGTGCGTATGTAGAATAAACTGGGCGAACAGTTATAAAATTCCGTAAAGCTAAAGGGAATTTAATAGAAAATCTTAAATTTGGGAATAGATAGATCTTTACTCAAAAATTTCCAGGACTTGTTCAAAAGACCCTTGTGAGTAGTTATAAATGTTAACTCTTTTTCCTCCGAACTTTTGAAAGTAGTCTCCCGAAGAGCAGCAGTAGCTCTTATTTCCCCATTTCCTCTCCCAGCTCTTTTATGACAATGTCAATGTAGTTCTTGTTGCATTTTATCAATTAAGCTATCTAAAGATCAGCTATCAGATCTTCCTCTACAGATTGCTACATAGAAAAATCTGATTAAATCCTGCTTAGGTTGGGGGCTTTGATGATATTTTTGATAAAAGTTTTGTTAGGATTAGGAATGCGCATTTCCTCTTAATAATCGATCTGAGGCACAGTCCAAGACTCCAATTTAAAGCCAGTTGCCTTGGACTAATCATCTTCAAAAAAATTCATAAACGATTTGATCTATTTAATAGACAAATTAACTAAGGATATTATTTTAATTAATCGTTCCCATCCAATAATAAAATGCAATTTATTTCAGGATTTTTGACCCGCGTTGATAACTTTAAAGTACCCGTAACTATCCTACACCAATCTAGCGAATTCTCAACCGTCCATGGAGGAATTGTCACTATTATCCTCTTTGGATTAGCTGCAGCCTTCCTGCAGCCCACAATCTGGGATTTTTTTTCATTTGGCAAATATACTTATACGAGCGATGTAAGCTACAATTTCCCTTAAACAAATCTTACAATTAATAATGACATCGCTGTTTCAGTAGGAATTTAATTAGATATGGAATCTAAACCTAGGTAATAAGAGGGCGTTCGACATATTTTTCACTTAGTAAGTCTATTAATTTGGACCCGCAGGATAGTTTATCGCACTGCGACAAACTAGGCATAAAGGGGTCTTGTGTAACTACACTCAATGGAGGAATCGTTATGGATAGGTTGCTTACAAAGCATTTAGTCTTTGGGGATTAACCAATGTATGTGCTCCCCCCTCCCTAAACGTTACCATCTATGGGAGATACACTACGAATTCAAGTAGGCTTATAGTGACCGTATAAAGGTGTAACTAATCGAATTGCGTGACTGACTCAGAATTAAATAGCTATCCGATTCCTTATTTGATTGCAGTGCTTTTCCCAGAGATGAGATATTCTTTTAATAGTTACAATCCAATCTACTATACTTTAAAGGACGACATCTGGTTTCAAACCAATCCATCTAATAAGGCAGTGACCAAAGGCTACTAAATAAATTTAAAAGACATTACGGTGGATGACTCTAACACTGATATTTGGCCTTAAAGCGTTACATTCCTTCATAACAACACCAACCTGTACAACGGATACGTTTATGATTCTGTTTTCGAAAACAACAGAATAATAGGGCAGGCAAAAGCCATGTTCACCTTCACTAAATCTCCGAAGCACGAACTCTACAAAAGGAAGCTAATAAAGGTGGACTAATTGCTGGCCTACATCGGAGGCTTTCTGAGCACCTTTATGTTAATAGGCTAATTAGTAATAAAAGGGTTTAATTAATGCAAATTGAAGACTCACATCTATCAAAAGGTGAAATCAAATGATTATATCCTTTCAGCCAAGGACTACTACTTTTCCTTGCTTCCCTTCTGCAGAAACTAACGCCTTTAGGCTATCCTCTAAGACCTTTAGGCCATAATCAGCATCTAGCACATTCTCAACCCCTAAAAGCTCAAGAATTAAGTCCAGTCTTAGCAGCTCTTCCAGTAAGAAAGCAGGGTGTTTCCTATGGAGACCATCAATTTCGACAAACGCAAGCACAAGCATTAGTCTTCGCGCGATGTGATTCCAATCTAGGAAGTTAATTTTAGATCTTAGTTGGAAACATGACATAATTTTATTCCAAATCATTTGCGTTTCATCGACTATAGGAGTAAAAACAGCTAGCTCCTGTCAGTGGCTGCCTTTTAAACTTAGGACTGGAAGACGAATGAGCTTTCGTCATGACGCTTCTTGGAATTGGTCAAGTCCAGAAACACCTTTTATTTAAAGGAAGTCCCAATATCGTTAAAAAAACTAAATTCCTAATGGATCTAAAGGATCTCGGCTTACCGGTAATTAAGTTAGGGTTTGGTGCTTTAAGATCTACTATCCTTTTCCTTCTCTCTAACCACAGTTTGTTTTCCCGCATTTAGTTGAGTGTGGCTTTGTATCTTTTGGGGAAAGTCATGTCCGTAGCCCCTTTCCGTGAGATTCTGCTGTTCCAAGATGTGGGACTCTAAGCCCTTGACGGCGGGACCTTAAGGCGGTTAAAGTTGAAGATTTTTGATTTAAAATTATTGAGTGGAATTTGTCCTCAAAATATTAAGTTGGTAGTGAATTCGACTAATGTACTTCTTAACTCTTTGCACAGTCTCCTCAAAGTTCTAGTTCTAAGGACGTATTAAGATATTCTTGATCTGGACTTTAAGTCCCTTCTCAATCTTTATAATCGCCTCTTCGTCAATCTTGCTGTTCGCTTATTTCAGCCATTCTTCATACTGGTTCAGCAGTCCCACTAGCACTTCTTGCTATTAGGCTTTACCATATTTCTTCTTCACAAGCTAGTATCGATACTTGTATTAATCCTATAATTCAATTGTGCCAGGATGAATTTCAGCCCCTTGCAGGCTATTGATCTTGGAGCAGATGTCCTATTTCTCTGACTCATCATTGATTTCCTACTTAAACTTGATGGCCTGCTGTTACTCGATTCTCTCTTGAATCAGCTTCTAATAATATCTGGGAATAGAAGCAGGAAAAACGGAGCGTTGAGTTTAATAGGTGGGTTGGTACATTTTGGTGTTAGAGAAAGTTTAGTGGTCAATCATCTGGCCTAAATCATAGTAGAGCTTGGAGGTGGGCTTAGTCGGTTTTTAACGGGCAATTTTCATTTCAATTAGAATAATAATAAGGATCAGGCGAACGAATCTGGAACTTCTCCACGAAATAACAATTTAGTCGAACTGCAATTATCTGTTGATTTATATTCTATTCCTTCATATTTAATTTCAGCAATCATTAATTTGAGCTTTATTAATATTTCTCAAGCACTATCTCCCCCACGTCCGAAAGTTCCAGGAGCTGCTAGAATTACTCATAGGGCCCTCTCGTCTGTGCAATTATGTTCTCGATTTCGTCAGTGTCTACGGCGCTAGGCTTGAAGTCGATAGGCCTGGAGTCGGGACATGGCTTGAGCCACTGCTACCTTAGCTTGAGCCACTTCTTTTCAACAGATATTTACATTAAATGTTATTTTTGAATTTGGTATTTCTGGGCAACTCTCAGCTTATTCTGTCAGTCTCCCCACAATCCAATCTAATAGTCTAGTCCACAGTATACACCTTCACTGTCAGTCCCCTGACCCTCCTCACTGTTCCTGTTGGTGCTTACTTTTAGATCACCTTCCCAGGACAATTTTCTAATCTACCTGCAAATCCGAATTGCTCGCCGATCGTTTGGACAAATAACCCCTCACTGCAATGCTCTACTACTGGCAATGTCCTTAAAATTACAAACGGTTTCCCTTCAAGTTCCAATTCAAATTCATACAGCTTTTCAGTTCAAAGTATAACTAATCCTTTTCCGGCCCAAACAACCAACGCTTTCGTTGTCCAGCTCAGGAGTTCAACAGGATCATTGCTAAGCTCACAAAGCAGTTCAAACAATCCGACTGTCACTTCAGTTATGAGGACAATCAGTTGCTCTTTCTCCTTTTCATCAGCTCCCACTCCTCTCAGCATAGCTGCTGGTCAGATATCTTTTACAAATGCATACCCGTTTTCAAAAGTTACAATCACAGCTCCAAATTTTTATCCGAATGACCTTCTCCAAAGCTCAAATATTAATTTACAGGCTCTTGGAGCAACAACTACTACATTTAGTTTAACCCAGTCTTTATCGATCGCATCTACAACCCAACCGATTTCTTTATCGATGAGAGCTCCGCCCTCTGTCCAGGCTGTCAGCAATTTCCTAACTCTAGTCACATCAAATGCGCAAGGCAATATCGAAACCTGCAGAGTGACAGTCTCTGGAACGATACCTGGCCAGATTCTGTCTCGTTCTGTTACAACCGCTAAAGTTCAATCCACATCGCAAATACTTATTCAATTCACAGTTCCCACCCAACTCACACAAGACTGCACAATTACTTTAAAATTTCCAAATGAAATTCCTCTTTCAACAACAACTACTCAATAAGTGAGCGGGGCAATCGGAGTGTTCGGGGTTCTGCAGTTTAATTTACAGACGAGTACAAATTCTTTGATAATTTCTTTATCGGGAACCGGCCTGACTGCGGATACTAACACCCAAATAGGACTATCCATAACAAGCATAGTTTTCCCTGCGACAACTAAAACCACAGAGTCGATTGAAATAACAACGGCCTATCTCGGGAACACTATTGATCAAGTGACATCAGGGTTAGGTATCACTGCCACCTCGGGAACTATTGCATTAGCTGTTTCTCAGTCATCCCTCGAAATTACATTGATATCAACTTATTCAATTAAGTTGACTTTTTCTTCTCAATTATCTGCTCTCAACAAACTTATCCTCTCAATCCCGCAGTAGCTTTCCTTCACCGACTCCAACTGTCCTGTCCTCCCCTCTCCATTCTCAGGCACTTCTTGCAGCTATTCAGGAAACAATCTCAACTTTAATAATTTTGTTGCAGGATCTACTCCTCTCCCATAACTGGTGGTGGTGCTATCTCTTAGAAACCCCAGTCAGATAGGACAAGGCAGCCAGTTTACGGTCTCAACTTTTTCATCAGGAAGCTTGGTGGACCAAGGAAGCAGTCTCAATCTTATTTATGTAACTCATATTTTACTGCCCAATGAAGTTTCTTTTTCGAGTTCTTCTCTGACAACTCTAACTCCTTCCACTATATCCCTCTCTTGGACTAGTACTGTTCCAGCTGGACTTAGCCTTTCTCTGGCTATGTTCGGGTCCAATTGCAAAACAGGGGGTGGCGACAATCTAGCCTGCAGCTCGCAAAATAACATCCTTACAATTTCGAACGTGGGAGGTAACATCAATTCGATCACATTTCTCGGAATCAACCCAAGGACCTTGGCGCGGACTTAGTTCTAGCTGAAGGTCTTTAATTAAAAAGGTAATTACCTTATCGGAACTCTATTCCTCCAAATGAGTTCTCTCCTTCAACTTTCAACGAACTTCCAGCAGGCCTCTTTGATTGTTGGGGAAGCCTCTTCTACCACTATTTCAATTACAAATGTTGACCTGTAGTCAGGTGACATGTTGACGATCGAGGGAAGTGGGTGTTCTGTGAACCAAGGATTCAGCTGCAGTGACTCTGGGTCGTCGGCGAGATTGACGGCGAGTTCGGCAGCAGCTAAACCTATAACCTTGACAGTAGCCTCGATAAATCCTTTATTTATAGGATCTAATACATATAACATTAATCTATAAAATAGTAAAGGGAGGATAGCAGAAGGCTTATGGATTTCCAAGGCCTCAACTCCAGCCTCACTCCTCGCCTCTGTCGTCCCAACCACTGCCTTTCTTAATGAGCCCAGTACCTACAACATTATCATCAAATCAAATTTCCAAGGCAGCAGACTGGTGTCGGTGTTTCCGATCGAATACCCTTTGAGCGGGTTCGTGATTAGCCCTGTTTCAGGATTGACTACTCTGCAAACTACTGTTCCTGCCAATACAAGGGTCTTTAGTGTTAATATCAATAGTAAATAATTGTCTTTCGCCCTATCCTAAGTCCTTAATCCAAGGACAGTAAGTTCAGTGTGGACTTTTTCAATCTATGATTCCTCCGATAGACTGGTAGCGGTAGGCACCGCTCCAGGGTTTGTTCCTGCTTGCACACTTCCTTGTAGGTCCTGCTCTGCTACTTTGACAAACTGCCAAAGCTGTTATACCTGGAGCTCAAACCCAGTACTCAATGGAAACACAAACACTTGTGACTCAAACTGTCCATCTGGTAAATATGCTAGTAATAATGTATGTGTTAATTGCATTAATCCGTGTGCAACTTGCACCTCACAGACAGATTGCTTAACTTGTGTCGTAAACCGTTTACTTAAGGAGAATACCTGCGTGGCAGGATGTCCAAGTAACTATTTCCAGTAAGCAGGTTCTTGCCTCAAGTGCGATGCAGTTTGCCTAACTTGTAATTCGAGCGGATGTCTTAGTTGTACAGGCAGCCTAAATTTACAGAATAATAATTGTGTTCAGAACTGTTTGCAGGGCTACTACCCATCTAACAATTTATGCGTTTTGTGCAGCGAGAATTGCCAAGTGTGCGGCTCTCCTTCGAGTTGTTCGACCTGCCTTCAGAACTTTCCGCTTTTAAACGGATTATGCTTAAACTCATGTCCCTCGGGGTATATCGATTTAAGTAACATTTGCAATGGCTGCCAAAGTCCCTGCTTAGCCTGTGCTGATAATATAAATAATTGTTTAAGCTGCCGTCCTGATCTGAATCCTCAGGAGTATTTCCTTAATAATAAATGCTACCCTAACTGCCCCTCTGGATATTTTTCTCAAGCTGGAACTCTAAAATGCATAATCTGCAGGTCGACTTGCTCCTCCTGCACTCCGAGCTTGTGCCTAGACTGCCAGGCAGGCTTCCTTCTTTGGAACGGAGATTGCGTCGATCGTTGTCCAACTTAAGCCCTTAATTTAAACGGGCAGTGTCAAAGATGCCAGTCTCCATGTCTTAGCTGTATGAACTAACTGACATTTTGCCAAACTTGTTCTTCCAATAGCTTTTTGATGGGAGGAAAATGTTTCACCACTTGTCCGAATCTCTACTTCTCATCAGTAGCGACCTGCCTTCCCTGCAAACAACCTTGTAGCAATTGTCAAGGGACCGAGACAACATGCGTAAGTTGTATCTTAAATTTCAATCTGCTCGACTCAGATTGCAAGAGCCAGTGTCCAGTGGGCTATTTTACTTCATTGAGTATTTGTATAAGATGCCTGACTGGGTGTGCGGCGTGTTCTAGCTAAGCGTGTATAACCTGTTCAACCAACTTTTTAATATACAAAGGTCAATGCACAAGCTCTTGTCCTTCAGGCTCTTATCCTTAGGGAATTACATGTTTGTCTTGTTCCCCTTGCCAAACGTGTTCTGGTTTAAATATGTGCACATCCTGCCAAAGTCCATTTCTACTTCTTGGAAATCAATGCATCCAAAACTGTCCCAACAATATGTTTGCTTAGCAAGGGGCTTGCAAGTCATGTAGCACTGTCTGTAAAACATGTCTTGGTTCCAGTACTTTCTGTGCGGTCTGTTCAACAGGCTTTGCAGTTACAGGTATTTGTGTAGCCAGTTGTCCGTAGAACTATTACGGGATCGACAATGAATGCAAAAATTGTGCAGTTGGTTGTAGAAACTGTAACTTGACAGCTACTTGCCTCAACGGGTGCATCAGCGGCTATTTTAATTATAAGGAGAGTTGCTTCAAAGCGTGTCCGCCATAGGCTCCTTTAGTGCTTAACGGGGCGTTTTGCCAAAGCTGTTTCGTCAGCAACTGCATATAATGCAAGGCGGATAACAGCTCATTCTGTCTGAAATGCAATAGTACTAATTTCTATGCCAACTCTACAGGATTTTGTGTGCTCACAATCTTCGGAAAGATCGCTGCAGGCAACATTGTTCCAGTCCCCATGACCCTATCTCTTCTGGTGGGCACTCTTATCCTGCTGCTTCTCAAACAGAATTATAAGTAAACTCACATGCCTTCCTCAGTCTTGTGGCTAGGTGGGCCGATTGAATTGATAACCCTAATTCTATTAGCAAGTTTTAGTAAAGACTATACTGTAACCCTCGCTGCATCGATCTGTGCCTTGGTGATACTGGTGGTAATGAACTTACTTGCTCTGCTTTTCCTCAACCACATAGTCTGTCTATAGCGCCACTTCGATGTCTGGTCGAGGTCGCACAGGAAGACTCTAATCGTAGTGAGGACAGTTATGGCGATTGTGAACTTCAGGATAGGGTGGCTGCTGTTCAGTAATTTCATGGACAAGGATTGCTTTTCTGCGGCTCTGACTGATCTTGACTACCTGAAGGGCTGGAGACTGCTCCTGTTGGCTTCACTCTTTATGTCATTGGGCCTAATAATTTGCTCCTCAATAGGACTTTACCTCGTCCCTGAGCAGAACCAATATTTTTTTGAGTGCATCGACTGCTTCGTTGTCGAGCTGGTGCTTTTGGCCGCATCTATCATCGAGCTGCTCCGTCCACAGTAGCATTTCAACGAATCCATTGTGAAACTCTACGAGCAGGAGTTAGTGGCCCCGCTAGACGGGGAGAAGCCTCGAGAGGATCTGTAAGTATAAAGCTAGAAGGGTGAGCAGCCCTAGTCTAGGAAGTCAAGCAGAAGGCCAGGAATGTAGCACTAGAATAGCTTTATCCCGCTGGAGGAGGTTTAGGGCAGTATGGACAGTGCAATAGAGCGGGATATCAAATGCAGCCTCTAATAAAACAAGAATTCACTTAAGTACTCCTCCTAGGATTTCAACGACTAGAATCGCAGCAACCTTACTAGTTAATTCCAATTCGAAACTGCTCTCGCCAAATAGGGCCATCCCATTCCAAGGACCAATTCCCTCAAGGCCGTTTAAACTGTAAGGCAGACTTTTATCCCAAGGCAGTAGGACTCCTCCTCTGAAATCTCTCCAAAGAAAAGTAGACCTCCCAAAGTTAAGCATCAAGTAGGCCAGTAAGGCGATTCCCCAAGGCAGTAGCCAGCAAAGAAGCCTAGCCAATCTGCGTAAATAAGCTAGATGTAGGACTATCTGAATAACATTCTGTACAAGGCGGACGACTATCTATTCGAGATTGAGGAATCGCAGTTGGCCAACGACGGGTCTAATGACGTTGAGGCTCAAGTGATAAAGAAATCAAAACTCTCAGTAGGACCCAACTTAACTTCCCAAGTTTCCTCTCCAATTAAAAGTTTAAAAAAGTCCCCTAAAAAATTGGAGTAGTCCTTCGCAGACTCCCCAATTTCCAAGATTTTATAAAGCAAAGAATTGAGAGAAGAAAAGCAGAAGACTCTTTAGCATCGTCATCAAAGCAAGGAGCTTTAAAAATTAAACAGCCCGATCCGCTCCCATAATAGAATGTCCACTGCCATCCCCAAGTTCCAAACTAATAACCATAGTGTGCCCGAGGGCTTGGCAAAATAGAAATAGGTCTGGACTTTGAAAGTCTAACAGACTGGGAACGAGTAGCTGAAGTAGCAAGAGATCCATCTAAACTAGCAAATCAAATACTAAGCAAAGTACTAGACTACTGAAGTTTTGTTAGGAGTAGAGCCAAACAGCAGAAGCCCTAAGGAAATCAATTCCTATCAGCCTATCCCTATCATCAAGATATTGTCACCCTAGCCTGAATCCCGCCAAGACTCCCTCCTTGTGGAAGACCCTCTCGAGCCAGATTCTTCTCAGGAGGACACCACCAAGCACCGCATCATCTACAAATAAACCATCCCTTTCACTCAAAGAACATCTCTTCAAACTAAGCCCAAATTCCATCAGAAATCCAGTTAGTCTTCTTAAGTTCATTTCTATCAGGTAAAAGGATAAAGATATCGTCAATAAAGAAGAGCGCCCTCTGAATAACAGCAAGAACGCAGAAAACCTATGGAAAAGACAACCAGCTTAGACAAGCGCAAACCCATCCCATTTAACTCTTGCGATAAATAAAACAGCAAAAAGAGCAGATAGTCTAAGCCGCGCAGGATCATCTAAAAGCGGAAGGTGGCTTAGACGTCAGAAAGCGATATGGACTCTCTCTACATTTAAAGAGTTGAATAACCCCGCCATTAATTCAAAATGACCAACTATTTTGGTCTGGACGGAAACCAGCCCACACAGAACCTGTAAGAAATCTGGGCAGGCAGACCACTGACGCAGCTCCAAAAAATTTATCTTCAAAAATTAGCGAAGAAGCCTAAGTGAGTTATTATTTGAATGAATTAAATATCCGGACACTCCTCAAGGACCAGGCTGAGCCAACTAAACGAGAAGCTTAAATTCATGGAACCTATTCAAGATGAAGAGAAGAATGTAGAATTGTAATGAGAACCGGTACGCAGCGATCTAGCAGAGGATCTTTGCAGCAGATTAGCGGATAAAGAAGCAATAGTTGCAGGACGTTCAAAAATTCAGATCTCTGTAGCAGGAAATAATACGGCTGGAAGAGATGGTAATAGAAGAGAAAACCAATTTTGAAGTGCCATTCTCACAAGTTCAGCATGTAAAGACTATAAGATTTTCTCATACAGACTTAAAAGAATATCAATTGCTAGATCACTGCCTCCTCCTAATAAAACAAGGATCATTTCCAGAAACTCAATTGCGATATTGTGGCCAAGGCCAAAGATGCCAAAACCAACAGTGATAGAGAAACTAATCTTTTGACGGACGCCTGGAGTTAAAAAGTTAGCCAGGTCAAGTTAAGGGTCGAAGAGCTCAAGGAAATTATTTAAAATTAGCGAGTCCTTAGAGAGGAAACAACCTAGTTCCTCATTAAAACCTTTGGATAGGAGATACTCAAGTTGCAATAGCAGTTTGAATAACAGAAACTCTGCCGGATGAAGAGCAACTCCGAGACCATGCGCCTCGTCGAAGATCTTCACGAAGACATGCGCGCGCAATTAACCTAAGAGAAGGAGGACCGGGAAAAGTGCTAACTGATTTTCACAAAGCTTCTGGAGGAGGCCTGCCTTCGCATTTAAAGTGTAATTTTATCTTGAATGAATATAACTTCGAGTAGAGTATTATCTCTATTTTTATAATGGAAATTGAGTAGGAGGACATTGATAGACTTTTGCAAAGTCTTCAAGGTCCTGATTAGGCTTTGCTCGACGCCTTCACTCTTCTTTAGACTCTCCTCAACAATATCTGCAAAGATCCTGCCAACCCCAAGTTCCGACTCATCAAAACCACTAACCAAGCCATCAAGAAAAGGCTCCTTGGAATCGAGAGGATGGATAGAGTTATTTAATTTCTGGGCTACACTGTCAACTAGTAATGCTACTAACTTTCTGATAGAAATCTGGAAAGAATGATCTCACATGTTTAGTCCATCCGAGACAAAAAAAAACTGCTGGAGGCCAAGGCTGTTTCTCAAGAAGCTTATAAAAAGGAAATTGATTTGCAATAAAATAAAAGAGCCCTGAGGAAGTCTCATGAAAAGTAAGAAAAAGAGAAAAAGAGGCTGCTCGAACAATTCGAAAACGACAAAAAAGAGCGCAAGGATAAGGAAATATATGATATCAAGGCAAAGGGTCCCAACAAATTTGGAACGAAAGCCACGGGCTTCAAAGATATAGGAGTGGACCTTTGCGGCAAAGGAGGGTGAGGCTGAGCCGAGGGAAGTCTAAGACTTCCCTCGGCAAGAATGTTGATCTGAAGCCCTGAGCTCCTCAAGCGAGGATGGCCAGATTGGAAAGCTACTAGTCTGGCCAGAATGTGGAGTGTGGCGGAAGATCCTGTAGCCGATGGTTGCAAATTAATTGTATATTATGGCTGTCATCAGAACAACATGAACTGCTTCCTCACGTTCCCGATCACCTCGTTCGGAATCACTTTCAGAACGTTGAAGCGGACAGTTTTGCTGAGAGGCCTGCATTGGCCTGCTACGACAATGTCTCCTTCCTTAATATTGAAGCAAGGACTGCAGTGGACTGGAATGTTCCTGTGCCTCTTTTCATACCTATTGTATTTCTTGACGAAATGCATGTAGTCTCTTCTAATGATGATGGTCCGATGCATTTTGGTAGAAATGCAGATGCCCTTAACGATCCTTCCCCTGATTGAGACTTTGCCTGTGAATGGACACTTCTTATCTACATAGTCGCCTTCAATCGCCTCCTTGGGTGTTTTAAATCCGAGACCGACATCTTTGTAGTAGCGAACTCCCTTTTAGGATTTAACGGCCTTAAGCTTCTTGTTGAGGAAGACGGCTTCCTGCTTCTGGAAGCTCTTTTCAACCTGAACGTCAGCCATCAACAACAAATTACAATAACAACAATTTCAATCTTATTTTTTGTCAATAGAGCACCCTGCCCTTTAGAACAGCAGATGCAAATTCCACTGCCTTCGTGCCCTAGTTCATCTCAGGAAAGTCAAACCCCTTCTTGTACAATTATTCCGATAGTCTGCTCCACAGCTTGGGTCTTAGAGTCTTAATCCTGTTGCGCAGGTAGGTTCCGTCCGATCCTTTGTCAGCAAAGATCGCGGTGTTGAGCTGGCGAGGAATCGGTTTGAGGTATATCATGTAGGAAAAGATCGGTAAGAACATTGAGTAGCATATAGCGAAGGGCCTGATCTGTCCCACTCTGAAAGGAAAAGGTCCCAATAGGAGTTTGGTGGCAACATAGCTAGGGGCGATAGCGATGAAAGGGACGATTATAGAGGTTAGACTGTAAGCAAAGGAGAGATGCTTGAATCTCATTAAGCACTCCTATGAGAGTCTTTTGTCTTGGACGATTTCAATGATATCGTTGTACTCTACGACTGACACTCCCACATCACTCCGTGAACTTTGATACCAATTCAATTAACTCATATTAATGATGTCAATACCTGCACTTTATTCTTTATATCAATGCTAAGAAATCTCCTTAGACCAATGAAGTTTACTTTGGCCAGGGACCTGCCGAGGAATCCAAGGCCATACGTCACCAATGACCATCAGGAAATGCCTGAGCATTACTCTAAAGTCAAATATCTCCTGGGAAGGAGGGACGGCACCTAGGCCCAGAGATACAGTAATGAGCACCATTTCAATCCTTACTTGGAATAGTCGTTCTTCCTGCTCTATGATTACAACTACAAGCAGCCGGGAGAACTCACCAGGGGCACTTTGAAGGGTTGGATTTTTGTAATCAGCATTCTATTGATATCCTATTGGGAGTTGTCTAATAAATTCATGGATGACAGGCGAAAAATAACGATATCACAGGATCAGGCTGATAGCTCCTAAATCTGGATCAAAGGGTAGGAATACGTAATGATGATCGACTGAGATTTATGATTAAACCCTAATAAATCAGCCAGTAGAATCCACATTAACTGATTCTTGTGCTCTATTTTCTGCAGTTGAAAAACTGGAAAAGAATTGCGCAAGGAATCGCGCAAGGCCAAATACGACTATGATTTCAAAGCAGCAAGTCCTGAACTAGGACAAAGGGATAAGGTGCGTGTATGATGGTGGGTTCCAAGTTCGCGATGACTAAGTGAACTCTTGTAATCATTAACAACTAAAAATTCCACTAAATAGGCTTACTAATTTCTACATATACTTATCCTCTCCTTTAGTAAAGCCTCTGACCACCATCCTCATTCCCGCCCGGAACTACACTGTCATTATCCCTCTCCCACCTCTTGGATTTACCACTTCGCTCACATACTTTATCGAGGTCCGGTCGTTCTTATTAACTTGATACCAGCATAAAGTCATAGTCCCCTTTGTTAATCAGGCGGAAGGCAGGATTAATCTAGGAGAACTGCAACGGATCTCTCAGGAGTTTTCTGCGAAAAAGAAAAGGGGCTGTGCCGACCTGTTTCAAATCCAAAGTTGCATCAAAGAGGTCTTAGGCCAGCTAAGAGAAACTCGTGAATTTGATGAGACTAGCTGGAATGGGTACCTATATTCTTTTGTTGGTGTCCCCGTTATTGTAGAATAGGTTAAGCGTGGGCAGTTTGAAGGCGAAATCATCAGGTGACTCGAAAGAAATAGTAAGTTTTTCCTGCTTTTGGTGAATGGTATCGGGGAAGTTGCTTTAGACATTGAAAGGGAGAGTTTTGCTGACGACCTAGTAGGTGAATCTGGTGAGCTGCCTGGTGGCAGAGATGTAGAGAGTGATCTTGAGGAGCTTATCGAAAGATGATATCATCCCAATCTCTAATTACTCGTCTTTGAATAGTAATTACTTATTCTTTATCAGCGATTTTCGAATTCTCTCGCTCACCTCCAGCCTCTCACACCCAACGATCATCATGTTCTGTGGAAGCTCTCGGAAGCCCTGCCGCTCGTTGCTGGCAACGAAGGTCTGTCTGCTGAGGAAAGGTGGAGTGGAGGAGTGGAAGTGCCTCTTGTCAGAAGAGAATGCGAGCTGGTTGCGAGTGATGTCGATCTCCCTGACAGACTTCCTGTTTTCGTCCTCAAGGTACTTGATTTTGGTCTTCAAGAAATCTGCCTGCCTGCTATAATAGGTCTTAATGCTCTAGATCTATTTTCTGTGGAACAGCTATTTCTCTTAGAGCAATCGGTTCACCAGCTTTAGCTCCACCTTCTCTTACTCGCCCGAAGCCGCCTTCAGGCTCAGGATCGAGTGCTTTATCCGCAGCATCGACTCCAGTGGCGGGTTTGAAAGCACAACAGCTCCAGTCACCAGCTCTTTCGGACTAATTATTTATCGGAAGGTTGTTGGTTTGGGGTTGCTCTAATGAAAGGATTATTCCGCAGGATCGATCTAAGGAAGATGAATCAGACTGTCTTGGAGAGCGTCAATTTAAGACTAAGAAGCCTCTGGAATGGTGTAAATATTTTAGTTGTTCAAAGGGGCAACATATTATAGCAAATTGATGCTGTGGATTGGTGAGTCTTCTGAGATTTGCTATCTGGCTTGGTTCTAATGCTTTTCCTTGTAGAGTTTGAGCTGCAGGGCCGCGTTCTGAGTGTCCTATTTGGAATGGTCCTGTCCGCTAGTCAATATAGTTTATCTCTATAATTTTAATGTGTATGGCTTTTAACTAATCTAGAATTCCTATTTCTTCTTCCTCTGCTTTAGATCCTAAAGATGCAACGCCTATAGTTCTTTCCTTTTCTTCTCTTCAAGCTACCGCTCTTACAACTACAACTTCTCTCGCTCTATTTTCTTATCTTCCTCTTTCTTTTTCGGTTCTTTAATCATTTGCTTCTATTTCTCTTTCTTCTCCTTAAGCTATCTGTTTTTCTTATCTTACTATCTCTTCTTCTCTTCAAGCTATTAAAGCTCTTTTCTCTTCTTTTATTCAACCACCTGCTGCTCTAGTAACAGCTCTTTCTTCTTTTTTCCTTAAAGCAAGAGCTCCTCATTCCTTTTCTGCTATAGAATCTTCTCCTGCTCTTTTAGTTTCTTTTCTTAAAGCATTTGCTGCTCTTTTCTTTTTTGTTCCTAAAATTAATGCTGCTCTTTAAGTCTATTCTCTTAAAGCAATTGCTGCTCCTTTATTTTCTGCTCTTTCTTTTTCTTTTCTTAAAGCTCATGAGCCTATTTCTTCTTCTCTTAAAGCTCCTCTTGCTATTTTTTTTTCTTTTCTTATAACTCTTGAGTCTTTTTCTTTACTTAAAGCTCCTGTTGCTATTTTTTCTTCTTCTCTTAAAGCTCCTGTTGCTATTTTTTTTTCTTTTCTTATAACTCTTGAGCCTTTTTCTTTTATTAAAACTCTTGTTGCTATTTCTTTTTTTTTTCCAAAAGATCCTTCTGCTCTTTTAACTTTTTTTCTTAAATCTCTTGTTGCTATTTCCTTTTTTTTTCCAAAAGATCCTTCTTTTTTTCTTAAATCTCTTGTTGCTATTTCCTTTTTTTTTCCAAAAGAGCCTTCTGTTATTTTTATTTATTCTCCTAAAGTTACTTGGTGTGTTTTTTGAGTTAATTCTATTTGGACTTGGAAGGAGCCTATTGCTTAGACTTGGCGATTGATTAATCCTCCTATTAGATATAGTATAAGATGCTGAAAGATTTAAATGAATTGATTCTACCTTTATACAGCTATTACTTGGGGTGTTTTGAATCACCAAGCTTAAGCTTCTCCTTCACGCCCCTCATGTTCGACTTCTCCTTCTACAGCCCTTCGTATCCCTTGTTCCCTATCACCCCGCTCCAATCACTTATCCATCTACCTATCACCTTCTTGCTCTCACCCTCAGACTTGGCGGACAAGGCCCCTAAAGTTTAAGCCAAAGCATCCAGGTGGCCAGTGTTCCAGTAGTAACCAGTTAGCAAAAGCTAATCCATGAATTTGAGAATCTTCTATTTATCTTTTTATTTGTTCAGAAGCTACTGCAAGTTCTAGTAAAGAAGCTATTCAAAGGCGCTGTTTCCCAGCATGTTAAACTTAATTAGCATCTACGACTTTCCAGTATTCCTTACCTATTCTGACCCTAGTTCCACAACTGCCTCAAAAAATTATCTTAGAAATTTGAATTACTCCTCCTCGGGCTTGTAGTTATGTCTGAAGGCCTATGCAAATTTTTTAGTATAGATTTTTGAACTTTCAGAGCCAGGTTTTAATTTCTAAGCAGCTCTGAAGAATAGAGAGTTAAACTTGTTCTACTCATCTTTCTGCATAAGGGATCCGAAAGCCTTTATGCCGTTCTATATAAAATCCAAGCATCTTTACTTATCCTCTGTGCTGCTGAAGTACTTTGGATCTTGGATTTTGGTGTTAAGCACATTGAGATAGGCCGGAAGGATAATTGCCTGGATGCAGACCAGGTCTTCGAGCGATGCATTGCTGAATTTCTATTTGACGAACCGGCAGATTAAAGGTATCTACTTCCTGAAGCTTTTTTAGCTGGATATAAATTTGGCGATTTGATTATAGAGGTCGAGGAGCATGCGAGGCTAGACGAGATACTAGTCGGCCTTTTCGAGGAGTTCGGTGAGAGATTTCTAGTCGGCGAACAGCTAAGGAATTACGATTTAAGTGTTCATAATAATATCAATTTTATTTCCTGATTGAAGGTTTTGATTTCTTAATTGGATTATGAAACGAGAACTAGCTTTTTCTAAATTCGTTTTCAAGCCCCTCCCCACCGAAAAGCCCGCCTCCAAGATCTGCAGAATCAGCTCCTACTCCAGACTAGAGAAGCCGAGTCCAGCGGAAGTGGCTCGGGGACAACAGAAGGCGCGGGAGCAGCGGGAGCTTTCAAAGCGTATCCGGGAGATGGTGAGGAAGAGTGAGGAGATAAGGTGGCGAATGGACTAGCAATTAAAATAATGCTAATAGAAAATTATGGGAATGAATATTTGATTATATGCTTTTCCTCTCTGCTATAAGGAGGAGCCTCTTCAGTCTCACTCCGCGCTTCTCCTTCTCCAGCTTCGATAAGTTCAACCGCAACAAACGTACCCCCAAACCCACTCCCCCATCCTAGCAACAATCCACATCCGACTACCCTAATCCCACGTCCCTCAACGATTAATCTCAGAAATCTAAGGAAGCAAGTAAGGATCCATTGCCTGACCTCGAGAAGCCTCAAAAGCCTAAGTCCTTTAACAAGGCTCCAGAAGAGAAGCAAACGAGAAAGGGGCCATAGTTCTAGATGAACTGGAGCTTTGATAAGTTCAAGAGGAAAGGGAACAATAATTAATAAGATCGGGATAAGAAGCAGCCTGAAGCGAGACAACCTGCGTAAGAAAAGCGAGAGCAGTAGAAAGAATTCAAACCACAATTATAATAGTAAAACAAGAGCGACAAAAAGCATGAATAGCATCCGTAAAAGGAAGAGAAGGGCCAGGAACAACAACGCAATAACAGTGAGTAGCCATCCAAGTATTTTCCTCGGGGTTTCCCCAACCCCAAAAAGCCACTATTCTTAGCCGGGGTAATAATGATAATACATGTTCTAAATCTACTTTACTAGTAGATTAGGGCGAAATAATCAACCATCGAATAATTGTAAAAGTGCTTGAAGTAGGACATGGTTAAATCAGTCACTTTGAAATTCGACTAAAACAATCAAAAGTCTAGCATCCATTACATCAATAAGGACGGAACTGCTTATAAATTCATCATTAACAACCAAATCTAGTTCAAGGCTGCCTACCTTCGTATGGATAAAAGTCCGAATGTTAGGTTCGACTAAACTTTTAGCTTTAAATTTTTTCAATCAATTCTTATAAATTTTTTTATAATCAGTCTGATTATTTACCCTCTCATCTCGAAAAAGAAAAATAATAACCAGATGGGCGGCTTCGGGCCTATTTTTAATAATGAAGTCAAACGTTTTGATCCTTAAAGATCAATCAAAATCAAATTCGCAGACGTCGCAGGCCTTGATTAAGCTAAAAATTAAATATCCGAGATTGTCGATTTTTTAAAGAATCCTGAGCGGTACAGAAAATTGGGTGCCAGAATACCAAAAGGGGCTTTATTGACTGGTCCGCCAGGAACAGGAAAGACGATGCTAGCGAAGGCGTGTGCTGGTGAAGCCAACGTTCCTTTCTTCTACTGCTCTGGGTCTGACTTCGTGTAGATGTTTGTGGGAATGGGAGCTTCGAGAGTAAGAGCTCTTTTTAAATAGGCTAAACAAAACCAACCTTCAATAATTTTTATTGACTAGATCGATGCAGTCGGAAAGAAAAGGACTTCAAGCGCAGGAGGAGGAAACCAGGAGAGGGAGAATACTTTGAATCAAATTCTTGTGGAAATGGACGGGTTCAATACCAGTTAGAGCGTGATTGTGCTAGCAGCGACTAACATGAGGGATACGCTGGATAGCGCTCTAGTCCGTCCGGGAAGATTCGACAGGTCTGTCTAGATAGGTCTGCCCGATATCTAAGGCCGAAGACAAATCTTCAAAGTGCATCTTAAGCCATTAAAGCTAAGCGCCTAAAAGGATATTTAAGGCTACGCAAAAAGGTTAGCTACCCTCACTCCAGGATACAGTGGGGCTTAGATAGCCAACCTATGCAATTAAGCTGCCATTTTGGCAGCCAGACTCGGGTAACCTTATGTCCGTCAGATCGATTTCTAATTGGCTAATGACAGGATCATTGCAGGCACTGAGCGAAAAAAAATAGTTTCTTAATAATAGCGAAAAGTCGTGGCTTTCCATTAATCAGGTCACGCAGTTGTATCTTGGTTTCTATAAGGAGCCTATCCGCTTCTTAAATTAACAATTGTACCCAGGTCAAAGGGAGCACTTGGATTCGCTCAGTATCTGCCTTAATAAAGCTCAATTGAGACTTAGGCCCAGCTCGAAGACAAGATCTGCTTTATTTTAGGCGGTAGGTGTTCAGAATAATTTTTTTTCAGGAAGGTGACAACAGGTGCGTACGACGATCTGATGAAAGCGTACAAAATAGCCTAATAAATGGTTAGGAAGCAGGGAATGAGCGTGCGAATAGGATATTTAGGCTTTCCCTAGGACCGAATATAGAAGTCCTATTCTGAATAAACACAGCAAGTGATCGACGACTAAATTAAAAAAATAATTCATAGGTGTTCCTAAAAGACCAGACTGATGGTCGAAAAGCATCAATAGCTGATTACGAGGATGGCTGAGGCCCTGATGGAGAAGTAGACCTTAAACGGAGAGCAGATCCGAATGCTGTTGGGCGATCGTCCTTTCAAGAGCAAATAGAGCTACCGGGAGTACTTGGAATAGACTGCCAAGACAGTCTGAACTGAAGATAAGCTATAATAAAATCATTTCTTCTTTCTTCTTTACTAAACGCTCTTAAGCGATTATTTTGCCCTCTTCTGGAGCTATCTTTACTACAGAAAGTCCATCTCGTCCAGTCCTTCCTGACTCGTCATCACGTTCGAAAAGTTCATTACCGCCTTCCTATCCTCCCTCTCTGTAAGTCCCTCAACCGAAAGCAGACTTACGTTGTTGACGTATGCCCTGAAGGCCAGGATCCTGTCGACGTAGGCCTAGTACTGAGCGAGATGCTATTCAAAGTTGGATTAGTTGATGGTGATTCCGTTTTAGTACTGAAATTATTTGACCTTGTCAGTTTAGATGACGCTCTTCGAGCATTCCTTAAAGAGATTCTCAAAGACCGAAGTCAGGTCCTTCATAATCTTGCTGAGATCTTAGATAGACTAACTCTTGCGGTTGATGAGTTTGTTAAGGTGCTTGCGTCGCTTCTACTAGTCAGGAGTGCCTTGCAAGATCCTCAGTCTCTCTTGATTTTAGTTTTCCTGCTCGGCACATTTCTTTTCTAGCCACTGGTTATCGTCTGTTAGGAAATCGATATCCTGATTAAGAACATCCAAATAGGTCAAGAGCCCACAATTTTGCTCCTCGGACTTTATGAAAGTGTTTTGAATTTATTAAATGTCAGTCAGTCCAGTCGCTTCCTTGATTGAGTTGAACGACTAATCAATTACACCCATGTTTCTTTGATAGATATCTATGATCTTCACTTTCTCCTTATTGTTAAGAATTAGTTTCTGCAGTCGCTTTTTTAGGACAGTGGCAGTGTCAAGAGTGTCGAGGGAGGAGACCTAACGCTTGACTGCAGAGTTCTTAAGTTAGAAGAGAGTGGGAGTCCTATGGATCTGAGTTTCGAGGTGTTCGATCTAGTGGTCCATCTTGAGGATGTCCTGATCGAATTTGAGTTTTTCCTAGATGATTTCTGCCTTGTTGGACTAATAATAGTTGGCAAGAGTTGATACTTCCTGAACCTTTTTCTTATTTCCCTCCTCAATCCCTCTCATCTCCCCCTATATTTGCTTGAAGATCACCATGAAGTTAGTCCGCTCTCGTCGGAGCTTGTCGATCCGCTACTTCGTCTCTCCGATCACTCCGATTATGTGGTTAGACTTGTTGCTATACTTGTTATTATCTGACCATCTACAGCTTGTTTTTTAATGTTTTTTGGAACGCAAGAGCTTTACGCGCCTTACTTTCTTGGCGTTAGCGCCTGGCCTTGGCCACTGCTGTCTTGACGGCTTAGAGTTCTTGCTCAATCTACTTATGAAGCATTTTGAGATTCATTTTCTTCTTGCGCTAAATCTAGAGTTTGGAGGTGTAGGAGTCAATGTCCTTGTCGATGCGGAGAGTCTAATTCTGCTAAGTGACCGAACGAATTTAGCTTTTCGGCATGAAAATCAGTTATTAATAATCAATCATTCCTTTATAGTTTTGTGGATAAAATTTTTATCGCGACTGTATTTCTATTAAAACTTTTTAACCCAGCGGTCCAAGAAGTCCTGCGGAATCACGACGTGGGATGTGCTTACATTCAAAAGAGTTGTCTGATAGGACATTATAAAATTATAGAGATTATAGGCCACTTTCAAGGCATAATCTCTCTGAAAATCCCTGCTTGTCGTTAGTTTTACCATCTCTTGAATCCTAGCTAAGGGTTATACTTTACATACGATTTTTAGAGTTGACAGCTAGTTCACGCTCGGGTTTAGTCCAAACCCCGTATTGAAAATATCACTCGGACGGACGTTCGCAACCGCTCCTATAAAATCCAGAGATTAATATGGCGGAGGACTATAATAGATGCTTAGTCCTGAAGGGCCAGTGAGTCCATCAGGAATTGGCTAGAAAACAGTGAGACACAGAGAGGCGACTGTGGAGGGGGCGGGCAAATCGAAGTGGAAGAGTCCGTTGAAATATTGGAAGTCGAAGAGGGGGAGCTGTCCAGGGATGGTGACTGAGAACTTCATTTATTGAATTTTCTAGATAGAAATGAAGAAAGGAAATACAGCCTTCAGTCTTAATGTCTCAAAATCTGCCATCCCACCCTTAATCAAGTATAAGATAGTCTTCCTGGGCGACCAGTCCGTCGGCAAGTCCTCCATCATCAACCGCTCCGTCCTCGACATCTTCGACCCCAAGGACAACCGTCCCACCATCGGAATCGACTTCATCTCCCATAACATTCATCTTTAATAAAAGGTCATCAGGCTACAGCTCTGGGACACTGCAGGACAGTAAAAATTTCGCTCCCTTATCCCCAATTATTTCAGATAAACTGCTATCGCAATTGTAGTCTTTGACGTAAAGAGTACATTTCGTAATAAGACAGAGCCAGCTTCGAAAGCTGCGAAGTCTGGATCGAGGACGTTCGCAAACACAGGGGCAACGACGTTATTATTTTCCTGCTAGCCAATAAGATCGATTTGTAATAGAGAGTCGTGAGCACTGAAGAGGCAAAATCCTTTTCTTTAAAACAGGACGTCATTTACAGAGAAGTAAGTGCGAAGAGCGGTGTAAACATCCAATAATTTTTTAAGGAAATGGCTGGAATGCTGCCCTAGTCAGACTTGAAGAGGGCCACTACCATTCTGAATATCCCAGTCGAGGAAAATAAGACAAGAGTCTAATAAAAGAAAACGATTCCAGACAAAAAGATTAAGAAGTGCAACTGCTGAAATAAGATGAATGAGTGTATAATCTCTGATCATTGATGGAAATCGAACAACCTACACGCGCCAAAATTCGTAAGGTGAGCGTGAAGATCAACCTCGAGCGATAGACTACAACGATAAACCTGCAGCTACGAGAGCAAAACGACTAGTTGCTAAGCTTGATCCAAAAGCTCAAGAAAAAGTTTGATGAGTATTAGGCAGCCATGGAAGTTTAGTCAGAGGCAGAGATTATTGATAAACCAGTTTATCTAACTAGAGTCGAAAATGCGATCCGGGGAATGAAGTTCAGGCTGTAGCAGAACTGTCTCAGCTATTAGTTCAACGATAAGCTGGTCTTCGACTTCTAGTGCATGGTCGATATCTTCAGCAAGGCCATCCAGCAGAATTGCGAGCGGTTCCTGTCCATTCTCGAGGAAGGCAACACGCTCTACTACTTCAGGCTGGTTCAACTAAGTCCCTTCAATATGGTCTTCTAAATTGAGACCAGCACCAAAACCAAATACCAGTTCGAGATCTCTAGAGTCCTTTACGGGACAGTCATTCTAGACTATAAGCACTCAACCAAGATAAAGCTCAAGACAGCCGAGAGAGTCCACTTCGTGCCCTTCCTGACGGAGGAGTATGACTTGATCGAAACCAAGAAGAAGAGATGCAAAATCCTTTTGGAGTGGATCCACAATTCCTTCGAAAACCACTACGTTCTCTACGAGATCGGCAAGGAAAAGGCTATGGTTTATAATCCCATCTACTATAAACAGCTTTTCCAATAAAATTATTTTCAGTTTGTCTTCTATGACCAGCGCAAGAATTAGCCGCTTGGCATTCTCTAGTGGCAAGCCAAGGTCGGCTAAATTGTGATCCAGTTCCACTTTTTGGCCGACAGGGGCTAGCACAACTTCAAGTACATCAACAGGGTCATCTAGAGCTCCAAAACCAACTTCGAGGCTTGCAACAAGAACTATTACCGACAAATTGTGGAGGGAGTGATGGCTTAGTTAAAGCTCATTGTGATGTCCAAGTAACTTTAACGGCTAAAATAAACTAGAATCAAGTTGAGACTGTCCGAGGACCTAAGATGCCTCCAGTTTGTCAACAAGTAGTTCAGCCCTGAATTCAAGCAAGTCCTCGACATGTTTTCGCCCAACTTAATGATTCTACTCTCCCCCACACTCTTGCCCATTGTTGTCAAGCTGCTTTAGTAGCTGCATCCTTTCTACATGGCGTTCAAGTGCAGTGAGCTGGACGAAGTGCTTAGGGAGCTGATCTGCTACCGGAACTAGAAATAATAAATCTTGAAACTGAAGTTCAAGAGTCGAGATGAGCGATCGCTGCGAGCGTAAATCATAAAGGACGGGAACTGGATGATCGTCGGAGAGCTGATGGGGAGGGACAAATTGATCAGAATCGAGTCCAAAACCGTAAACAAGGAGATCCCCTTCAAAGATTTCAAGATTTAATCTCTCCAAATCAAGTGATTATTATGATCGCCAAATCTCAGACAAATTTCTTCTCAACCAATGGTAAGTCTTTAAACTCACCCCCCACTTTCACTTGGAATCACAGGAGCTGGAGGCTCCTCCGACCAACTCTCTACTCCGTCCGTTGTTCCAAGCCTGCCCAGCCCACACAGTATCCGAGGAGAGGCCATAGTTTGCGTAGAAAGGACTGGCTGAAGGAGAAGGAGAGACTGTGCGGTGAGGACAGACGAAGACTGCAGCGTCGGCTTGAAGAGATCGAGGCGAGGGGACACAGCAGAGTAGTGGGGTGGATGGATAGACTCTGCCTAGCGATCGATAAAATCGAATATCGTTGATCTAATAAAGATGCTAATCTTCAGCCTCCTTGCTGCTCACTCCAAAGTCCTTCTCAGGACCTAGTTCCTGCAGTCTGCCTACCAACTCCCCTACACCACCAACCTCTCTGCCCACTTCAACCACATCCATTTGCACAATCATCTTGCTCCCCCTTGTCTTAAGGCCGAGGCAGAGGCCCTCCTAAGGCTCTACCATTAGGATGTCACGGTAGGGACTATCCTCTTCAAGCCTTGCGGCGATGCGACTTCAGGGAATGGCTGGATTTCGGTGAGTCCTGTAGAGCCAACCAGCATCAGCAACGTGATCGCAAGACAGAAACCTGAATGTGAGGTGCCTCTTACAACTGTGCATAAGAGCGGCACCTCTCTGGTAATTTAAATTTAATGCAGATAAAAAACCAAGAAGTAATCGCCATTAAAGAAGAGCGTCAGTCTCGCTGTTTCATCAGCCGTCTTTACCCTCCCTTTCCAGATCAGCTTCTAGCAGCCTGTATTCAATATGTAGCACGCCTACATTATTAAAAACACAGCCGCTAAGCTGCTCAAGTGCTAATGGATCGGGTTGGTCTGTGTCAATGCGAACCTGAGTTCCACCGCCCTCAATGAAAAGCTGCTGACACTAGATGCAGGCAGTTAGATAGGCTAGTTGGGAGTAGGATAATTGTTCTAGTGCAAGGACTACATAGGAATTAAGGACGGGGGGTAGTGTCAAAGCCTTTTCGACACAGGAGAGGAAGAGCGTTTGGGGTGGATCCTTCTGAAGACCTTCAAAGTGAGTCTGCAGAAGTAGAGGATCTGGCTATCGGCGTACGAGAGAGGGGGGATAGGGTAACGAGAAGACCTGCGAGTAAGGTTCGTGGTGGGCCTAGGAGCCTGCCTGGCGATGGTATTGGTAAGGAGACTCAGATCTTCTAAATGAGTTGTCAATTCTAGTCATTTATTTTAAAGGATATAGGACAGAACTCAGCAAGGGGCACTCTGTATATCCTAATTGAGAAGGACCTTTTGACTCCCTTGAGCCCCGATTAGGCTAGTAGCACTGTCAGCTTCTCTCGCCTCAGCAACCCTGCCAAGTCCGCCAGCAAGTTCTCCTACACAGGCTCCAGGTATATCTTTTTCCAGAGCAGCTCAAATATCTTGAAATGGTTCACTAGTATGGCCGCAATTAGCGAGTTGTAAATATCAGCTGCATTCTGGTGTCTTTAAACCAGAAGCTTTACATACTCATAGCGTCTGTTGAGGACGCTTAGCACCAAGAGGGACGAGTTCTGCTTGCTCAGCTGCTTAACAATATCCGCTCTGTGATCGAGGAGGGTTCTGAAACTTTATCGCCTGTTCAAGAGGACGGCCCACTGGAACAAGTTGATCTCATGCAACCCGAAATGGAGATCAGCCTTTTAAGCTAACTCTTGCGGACTGGCCCGATTAAAAATCTCAATAACTTCGCTGATGTCGGTAGGCTGGTAGTCTATAAAAAAGAAGGGTTACTCTCTCTTGTTTTAATTGAAATAGCCTTATATTTTGTTAAGAGGCAATATTAGCAGAGTCGATTTTATAAACGTCGTCTTGTCCAAGAGCTCGCAGTCAGTCACTATGTAGCTCCCCCGCAGTCGCTCCTGCACCATCGGATCGCAACCCACGAACTCCGACTTCTTGTAGCTGTAGTATGTTATTTCCTAGCTCAGAGTGCGCTCGCCCTCCTTATTGAGGACGATGGAGCCGTTTTAGACTATGACAAGCATGTCCTGAAGTGTGAGAGAGGGCAGAATAGAGCCGTCTCTGAAGAGCACCTGCTCGCCGTAGAGGTTAATGAACTAAGACAGGTCTGCGAGGTCCAGCTAGAACTGTTTGAACTTAAAGAACTCGTTGGGCATGTAGAGGGAGCTCTCGTTTGAACTTTTTGTGTGTTTGAACAGTTCAACTTGTTTGCGGACACTGGGATGGAGTCGCTCAGGTTCGAACCATTAGTATAGGTCCGACTGGCGCAAGAGCTAGACTTTCCTTTTTTTAAGCCATTATTCTGGAGGACAGCTCTTTATTTTTTAGATGAAGGTGGGCTCGCTCTACTCATGCATTGTCGAGTGGAAGTCCAGCTCGAGGATGTGGTCGGTTTCGTTGAGCCTTTGGTAGTTATTGAGTCGATCGAAAATCCCAATCATGTAGAAAGGGTCGGCCTCTACCCTTTGAAGTCTCTCCTGCAGCTCGGCCTTGTCGTGCAACCTATCAAATAAGAACTAATAGTGAGAGAGGATAATGGAGGTGAAAGAGCCCAAGACGACGAAGTTGATGCACATTCCAAGCATCAGCATTAAGATGTTGAGGATGATTTCGGTTGAGTAGCCGGGAGTAGTCACGTTCTTCAGAGAGAGAATGAAGCTGCAGCTTATATAACCCGAAATGAGGTTGATGATGAACCATAAGTTCTGAGTCCAGTTGCAGCCGTATTGGTTGTTCGGCTGGTAACAGTCTGTGGCGAACTGATTAAAAGTTTTCAGGTTGTTATTTATCTGATGTATCTCCAGGCCACGGATTATCATAATCATGCAGAGGATGAGGATTAACAGAATGTACAGAATCCTGATGACCTTGTTTTGGATAACGCTGAATTGCAGTCCACTGATCTCCAGCAGTTTGTTAAATTGAGCAAAGATAATTATAACCTGGTTCAGTATTATCAGAGTCTGTAAATAGAAGAAGGGATTGTCCAGCCTTAATTCGATAGGGCTGCTCAGGGCAGGGGCGATCAGGTAGATTAAGTTCTTCAGGAGGAAGTAAATGAAAAATTTAATACAATAGCAGATGAAACTAAGAAATTTAGGCAGGTTGTTCCAAGTGATCTTTCCCAGACCAGAAATTTTCAGTGTGTTAGAGTCTGGTGCGCTATTGACGAACCTTCCGAACAGGAAACGGTAGATAAACAGCTTGAAGCCGTGGATGTCGGGATTTATTATCAGAAAAATGTTGTAGAATTTGAGTCGGTTCATCGATTTCGCACCCTATGACGACATGAAGATCAACGCTGAAAGAACTTAAGCTATCAGCACTGAGTAAGTGATGTTAAAAAATCCTTGCGAGCAGGCGGAGTTCATAAACGAGCTGAGGAAGTAGGTGCGAATGAAAAGAGTGACTGTGACCAGATTCTCGACAGCGAAGGTAGCTAGGATGAGGAATAGGTAAAAGAACTAGAGCAGCACTCTGGCGAGCCACTCCAGCCTTGGGTGACTGTCCTAGATCTCCTTGCACTCTTTGTTAAAAACAGTTTATTGATAGAGCTAGGGCGCCAGGATAGCATCCATGAGATTGAGCTCGAAGCAGGGCTAGGCGCACTTTTAAGAACGGGAGGCCTTGTGGGTGGGGTGGTCGACCGAAGGAGGAGAGGAGGGGGAGGCGCTCTAGTGACTCTAGAGAAGTGCGAGGAGCTAGTCGAGCTCGGCCTAGAGCTTGACGATCCTCTGGCGAACTGCGGCAACCTCGGTGTCTTCCATTACTATTTATTCCCTAAATATCAAGCTTTACGCTTCATCCTTATTCCTACTCCACCTTCAGCAATTACGACACCTGCACCGCCCGTTCGCAGATTATGCTGCTCCCTGAAAACACCAGGTTGTCCAGCACCTCCTTCCCCTGCACTTCCACCACCTGCTTTGTGGGCCGTCGGTCGCCGGCGGCTCTGGCGTGGAGGAGGACGATGTGCAAGACCTTAAGAGCCTCCATGAGGAGATAAGGGTGGCTCTCCTTGCGCAGAGTTTCGACGAGAGTGTGTATGAGCGAGGAGTTTAGAAGGATGTTAACTGCATAAGAGCTTTCGAGGTTCTAGATGACTATCTTGATAATTTTGAGGCGCTCCTCCAGGAACAGCTCGTTCTCCAGCTGGGCCAGCACCACCTCCACCAGGCCCTTCTCCTCGTAAAGTCGGTCTAGACTCTCGTCGTTCGAAAGCAGCCAGTCGAAGTACAGCCGCAAAAGTCCTTCTCTCGCCCCTTTGCTAAACTCCCTACTTAATATACTTAGAAGGATGTTCTACACTGCCTAGGAAAAGAGCAAGTCTCGTAATACCATGGTACAGAGCAGTTCGTATACTGCAGCCCGCACTTCTGCTGATTAGTGCTTCAAGTTTAAGAGCAAGAATTAGTCTTTGAGGAGGGGTGATTATTTGAAGCGCTCGGGGTGGTCGTCGAGGAGCTGTGAAAATCCCAGGACCAAATACACGGTGGCATCTTGTGAAAGCGGAGTGATGAGCAAATCCTTTATGACTTCGTTGAGGGACTAGTAGAGACTAAGCTTACTTTATGGAACTTTGTACAAAGTAACACAATAAATCCAGTAGGTCACGAACTCTGCAGGGACCTTCTCAGCCTTGATCGAGCTTGAAATCAGTTAGATGAAGTTGCTGAACACAATGTAGTCTCTGACCCAAGTACTCCTGAGTGCCACTTTGGATAGCATGTAAATCAGCTGACTTAAGTCCTCTCTTCTACTCACAAGCTCATTTACAAGCTCGACGAAATTCTTCTCCATCAGTAGACTCAGATGCCGGTCGTCCAGAAGCTAAACTTTCTCAGCTAGAGCAAGAACCGACCTCCCGACTAGTCCTCGCTGAGATGGCTGCTTATGCCTGGCCCTAAGTAAATCCAACAACTAAATCATCTTTTAGAGTAGCTGGTTGATCGAATCCTTGCCCGAGTTTTAAAAATTTTAGAGGAACTGAACGAGGCCGATGAGGGGGGCGGCCTCTGGGTCGACGGCGAGGTCGATGTGGCTGTTTCTCAGTCGCCCAACCTAGGTGAGGATTTAGAGATGCCTAATTGATCTTGACAGCTTATCTCGTTTGTTTCTAATTTAGAATTGCATATGGAAGATCAGCCTCTGCTGTCCTCGCTCTTTAGCAGTAAGCTCAACCCTACCACCAACCTCTACATCCAGTCCAAGACCATCGCCGGACAGTCCCGTCCCGACATCAGGAACATGAGGGAGGCAGCCAGACAAGACTTGGCGCTGCTCCAGACTGAAGCGGGACAGGACTATCTCCGCGCGGAGCAGGAAATAGTGGGTCTGGGCAAGGAGCTGGCTGTGGCAGATGGCATAATGCAAGAGCTCTAAGGAATCCTTTTAGAATTCAAGGAGCAGCTGGGAAAGATTAAGGATGAGATGTCTACTTTGCAAGAGCGCTCTAATAAAGTAAACTCCTCCCTGGCTAACAAGAAGCACGTCTTCAATTCACTAACCGAATTTATTGACTCGGCAATCATCGACCAGCAGTTCATCAAGAACATCTGCAGTGGTGAGCTCGACGATCTCTACAGTCAGGAGCTCTCGAAATTAACCAAGAAACTAAGCAAGATCAAGAGCAACCCGGGAGGCTCCAAGGTGGCGAAAGAGATCCAACCATAACTTTAGAAATTATCCCTGAAGGCGACTTAGAGACTGAAAGAGTTCATAAGCGAGAAGATTCTGCAGTTGAAGAAGCCCAAGGCCAATTTTTTGGAGAGCCAGGCCAAATTGCTGGCTTGCAAAGGCTTCATGCTCTTTCTGCAGGACAACAACTTGCAGGTCTTCACAGATCTCTGCAACCTCTACAGAGATATCGTCTGCAAGCACTACGTCGCACAATTCAAGACCTACTTCTCCTAGACCTTTAAGCTCCAGCAACACCTCTACAACAAGTCCGACAACCTCATCTTTGACACTGGCGCCATCGACAAGCGTCTTAGCACTCTCAAACTCCACCGCAACGGCCTTGCACTCGCAGACCGTGACCGCGTGCTCGACGACAAGGAGGAAGACCTGATCCTGTGCCATGTTGCTGCACAGAAGGGGATAAAGTACCTCCCGGAGAAGGTGCTGAAGTCGTGCGCAAGGGTGCTTACGGAATCGATCTTAAAGGAGACAGAATTTCTCTGCTAGTTCATGACTATGAAGCCTTAATAGATCTGGGACTTGTTCGGCGCTTAGTTCAAGCCCTCTCTCAGTCACCTCCAGGAGCTTGCCAAGTCCTCCCTCGAGCTCAACTACGACCCCTACTCAGTACTCCTCATCATCCTCGTCATCAAACGCAGCAAAAGCACTCTCGAACATAGAAGGCTCAAGGCGGCGACCTCGATCTTCGACCAGTTGGAGATGATCTGTTGGCCCAAGTTCTAAGAGATCTACGAGCTTGAGATCAAGGCGATTGCGAGTGCTAAAAGCATCAAGGGAGCTTAAAGGACTCAGATTTTCAACAACTTCATTCAGCTTTACGAGGGATATCACCTCCTCTACGTCAAGTTTGAGGACTGCGAGATGCTCGCTGTTAGGCTCGCCAAGCTCCACAATCTATTCCTTGATTTCATCACTAAGCTCGTCCAGGATGAAGGCAACCTACAGTCTTGCTTCAGTCTGCTGTATGTCCTCGAGGGAATAGGGAGGACAGTGGGACGAGCACTAAAGATGAAATAGCAGAAGTACCTTCTGGACACTCAGAAGCAGATCGATAAAGACATCCAGAAATACATCGAGCTTCTCGCACAGAACTACCTCAAAGAGCACTTTGCTGAACTCGATAATTTCTGTAAGAACTATGCTTCCTTGATTGAGACTGACACCAAGTCACCTACTCCTCCTGATTCCAAATCTTTCGAACAACTCCTCAACTCTTTCAATAAAACTTGGTCTCAAAAGACCAATGCCTTCAAAACCGACAGCGAAAAGATGCTCTCGGGCTAAGTCCTGCAACAACTAACCAAGAGGTATTTGAACGGAGTAATGAACTTATACGGAGGCCTGTATCGGTTTACGAAGATAAATTTCGGGGCGATGACGAGCAGCTTGGTGCAACCGCATTTGGTGATGAAGGATATGAAGAAGATTCTGGGGAAAAACAGCGAATGATTGATCATGTGAGGCTCTTCCTTGCCAAGTATTCGGCTGATATATTTTTCATCTACTGGCACTCCTTCTCCTTATTGAAATAAAATGTATACAAGTTCCTCAGCTCCTGTGCTCCAAGGCTCTCCTTGTCCTTCAGGCAAGTCTCTAAGAAATGCTGTTTTATGCCCACCACGTCTATAAAAACGTTTTTTGCTGTCAGCAGAAATAGGAAGTTCATTGCCTTCCACGAATATTTTTTTGGGAGCTTGATTCCAAAGAACGCGAGACCGAGGATAGCTATGTTGGATGTGGTAATGTACTTGTTTTAAGTGAGCTTGAGCTCTTAGCCAATTTAGGATAGTCTGAGACACTCGAGAATTTGGTGGACCCTGAGGGAGCGTTCGATGAACGTGTAATCAAGGAATCGAAGAATCTACTTGAGTGTCGAAGGTTATGAGATAGGATCCTTCTTCTACATGTAATGAATCAATAGTAAATTTTGTTAGCGCAGTTAAGGCGCTCCAGCTCTTAGAAGCGGAACTAGATCTCCTTAAGCAGCTTGCTGTCCAGCTGCTCCATCAGCTGGTGCAGCTAATACCTTGCTTTCATCAGTTTCTTCTTCTTCCCGTCAGTTTTACTCACTTTTCGCTGTTTCGATACGTCCTACTAATTTATTATCAGCTTGTGCTTGGCTTAAATCTTCGTCTGAAGATTGACCTGGCCATTCGACTATCTTTTATGGAAATAGTGAAGGGGTTTTTCGTCGATTGAAGTGGATTTAATCGGGGGCAGTCTAAGTTACTGCAGTGATCTTATTTGACTGTTTTTCACAAATCTACTAAACTACATTGAATAATAGCATGCTTAATTGGGAAAAATCAAGGGAGTCAGCAACGCAGCTCCATAACTGCATCGAAGTCAAGATTCTAAAGCTGCTGGAAAATGCTTTGCTGTTTCCGACAGCTCTCTAGGTAGGAGTGCTTAATGCTGCAATTTCCAACCTGTCTAAGCTGAAATTGATATTTTATACTTTGGCACGGACGCTGGGCCTAGATGAAAGTGACCGCCTATCACTCCGGGCTTAGTAAACTCCGCTCTATGATTTCTGCGTCAAACTATACTAGGAGCACAACCTGCAGCAAGTAGACAAATTGATAGTGGTTGTTCAGAATGTCTTAGCTGATATCGATTTCGCCTCTCCACTCAATATTTCTTGGCACTGCGAAAAACTAAGCACCATCGCCTTGGTCGCACAGCATATGGCCGTTTACCCGGCACAATAACTCTTCAACCAAACTCCTGAGACTCGCATCAGCCTCTGGGCTTAAATCGTCTAACTGTCGACGCCTTAGACGATAAAAAAGTAAATCGAGAATCTGCATGATCTTTTCGGAGTGGGACTGTCAGCTTTCGCGAAATCAAGGACCAGTGAAAACGTGGTAGCACAAACTTTCCTGCTCTCATCGGCCATTTCTTATATGATAAGGAAGGAGAAAAAGAACAAAAGGATTTGGTAGTTTATCAGTAGGGCGACAGCCAAGGAGATGAGAGAGTTCCTGAATTTCATGGAAAATGGGTTTACGGGACAGCTGCTCAAATTGCTGCTTCCCAGTTTGGGCACCTGCGATAAAATATAAATCGATATCAAAGCAGATACGATCACTCTACCCGCCATAAATAATTTGATAGACTTAGGTACCTGGAACTCTCCTTAGAAACTAGACCTACCCGACGGACAGATTCCCCTAAAAATTACTGTCCGTGTGCTTAGCAAGCATAAACTTAAAAAGAAGTCCTCCCCAAGCATTAACAATGTTATTTTTCACATTCATGGAGGAGGGTTTATCGCTCTCACTCCCAAACAGCACATGACCTACACCGCCCAGTGGGCCAAACAAACCGATTCCATTATATTTTCCATCGACTACCGCAAGGCCCCTTAGCACCCTTACCCCTCTGCTTTAAACGACTGTCTCTAAGTCTACAAGTGGATCCTGACTTAGGGACATAAGCTCTACAGCTACTAACCTCGACGCATAATCCTTGCGGGCGACAGCGCAGGTGGCAATCTCGTGCTAGCCCTCTCCCTCCTCCTCGCCAAACTGGACATCCGCAGACCAGACTACATTTTCAGTTTCTATCCTGCATGCAAAATCGACTTGAACTACTTCACTCCAAGCTTTTTAATCTCGCTTGAAGATCCTATTCTTAGCCACAACTTCCTCAAGCTCTGCATCAAGTCATATCTCCCTCCATAGGCACGCAACACTCTTGACTTCTGCATCTCACCGCTTTAGGCCTGCAGGGAACTGCTCTAGAAATTACCTCCTGTCCACTTCCTGCTGGGAAGCAGAGATCCGTTGCAGGACGACGGCTGTAGAATGGCCCTGAAAATGAGATAGGTCAATAGCTAGACTCGATTGACTATATTCAGCGAAATTTGCCATGGCTTCCTAAACTTCGACCTGCTGGGCAAGAATCTGAAGAAGGCAGTATAAAAGTCGACTGAGTTCATAGTTCAGCAGTGCTTGAAATCATGAATAACGGTTAAGTCATTCCAAAAGCTATCCATGCTTCCCTCCGACTTTGCCGGTGATCGAGTTCCCCTTTAGGCCTGAGTAGTTGTCCCAAGTTCCGTGGCGCCCTTCGTTGTAGTTGCGGAGCATGATAACGGAGCTCTTGGCCTCAGTCTGGGGAGGGTGTCCGACGGTGACAACCTTCGTGAGCATGCGGTGCATCATCTTGGTGGTTACTATGTTTTCCTAGTTGTAATAAAGCTTCTTTTTATCGACTATGGACTTTTCAAATTAAAGGGGAGTGTGGTTGAGCTTCTTCTACGGCATCAAGAGAGTCAGGGGCAGTGTCCTCGTCAGAGTGAAGTAGGGCGAGTCATGGTTCACCAACTGTTACTTGCTCAGACTCCTGTCCAGCGCAGTAATCGGAGGGAATCTTGAGACCGGTTTGTTGGTAATCTTGCTGATCATGTAGGTGATCCTGATCCTGCGATCCTCGAGGACCAGGTTCCTGAAGTGGTTAAAATCGAACCTGCCATGAAAATCAGTTTGGAGCTAGGAGAGAAGCTGCTCGACATGCCAGCGCTTGTAGTGTATTTCAGCCGGCTCAGAGATATCTAGCTCCTCAATCATCACCTTAGCTGCAGAGCCTTTCTCGATCTAGAGCAGCTCGAGCAACTAAGTGCGGTTCAGCTGCTTCCCCAGTAGCTTGATCTAGTTGTCAGTGATGATGTGCTGCATCTAGCGGCCTCCCAGCAGGTGCGTGAAGTTGGTGCAGTGGCTGCGACACGACTCGCAAAGTTTGTCAAGGATGGGCAGCAAGTCCTCCTCCCTCAGAACCCTGAAAGGCTTCACCTCGTAGGTCTTGGCCGTTTTTCCATCCTCCAAAATGCCTAGTCGTTATTTCTCTTCCGCCACTCGGATTCTAGTGATCTCCTGGATCTTGAGCTTTCCGATTGGACTGCAGCTTTTGCAGAGGCACTGTTGCACTGAGTGGTAGTTATACACTGGCCCGTATTGTGCCACCAGGTCCAGCCGTTGGTTGATGTCCGTGTGCTCCAGGTTGGGCGGGTATAAGAACTTCATTACCTTATCCAACGATATTTTAAAGGGGTCGTAGGTCAGCTAGGGGACTTTTTGCGGCACTTGGAATCTGAAAATATCTCGCTCTTTGTTTGCTTAAGCGTTGTTGTCAGAGCCGTGCAGTTAGTTCATGATGATCGAGGTTCCGTATTTGGCTCGAAGGGAGTTGGGCTCCTTCTTCTTGGCCTCGTCAGGGTCGGCAGGTCCTATGATTTTTTTCCATGCGTCGATGGGATCGGCTGTTTCATGGCTCAAGAGCAGCACCATGCATTCGCCACTAAGCATATAGGAAACGAGGCTGTCGTAGTAAGGTTTTCCTGCATGCTTATAGTATAGGTTTTAAACTTCCTGCTTGAAGAGCAGTCGCTGGAATTGCTGGAAAATTATGAATTTGCTGTTTTTCAGGATGCTCAGGATCTCGGTTGTTCGCTAGGCAATCAGACAGGAGTTGGGCTTGACCACTGCCACGGTGTAGGCCACCTTCTCCTTCTTGGGGTCGAAGAGCATTAATAAAATTATCAGATGTAGAGTCGGTCCAACGGCAGCCAATCCAACGAATTGTGCCCTCGCATTATTTACACCTTTTTATTCCCTTCGACTACCTGGTAGAACTCTTTGGGCTTGACCTCCTACCCGATCATCCTCCGCTAAACTTGAACTGAGCTGAGACTCTTGATGAACACCTTCCCTTGGTCGCTGAACCTAGCAAGCACTCCCTCAAACTTTCTGAAGAGAGGGTTCTACTAAGTTACATTCATGTAGGATCGCAAGAGGGACTTGGGAACAAGCCTGAGAGTTGAGGCGATGTAGGAGCCCTAGGGACTGACAGTCACCCCCCGCACAACTTTGATTTTAACAAATATTTGAGAGTCTTTTTTGATCACAATCAAGCTCTCGAACTCCTGCTCAATGACTGTATCCTCATTAAGGATCCGCTCGAATTTTAGCATCTTCAGCTACTACCCCATTGTCGTCTTCTCGTCCAGAAAGGCCGATCTGATCTAACTCAGCTTTGTCCCGGACACCCAGCTTACGACAAACCCGAGGCACAAACTCGCTGCAAAAAGTGCGCATTGAATCCAGCCGATTATTTCCCAGTAGTCAATTTCTTAAGAGACTCGTAGTTGCCTGTTGGAGGGAACCAGGTGCATGGAATCGACGAGCTTATTACTAACGAAGCCTAAGACAGAGACCACCAGCATGAAAGAGTGCTGTAAGAGAAAGATGATGTTAATGAATTTAGAGGTGAAGGGTAAAAATAATCCTTGGATGATTCTAAGAGTTTAATAAGTGATAAGCAGAGAAAGCTGAGCCGACTGGACTTTTGCCAGAGCAGTGAAGAGAACTATCACGCAGAATTACAAAGTCGACGAAAATGCCTTTAGCATCAGAGGGTTAAAAACGAATAGCGGCCCTTTCAGGCTATTCTACTCCGATGAGGCCTTTAGGTTTGAAAAAATCTCGGCATTGAAATTGCCCCTGAGGGAGTCAAACTTTTAGTCAATGCTATCGAGCTTCATAAACTGGGTGGCCTCGTAGAGCAGGAACATGCAGTAGACTGAGTAGTAGACAAGCATTGCCGCTGAACAGATGAAATTGATTATTGCGAACCATTGTTTGAAGTCAGTGTTCAGCAGGCAGATCATAGCGTTGATAAGGCAGAAAATCATCAGACACTCGCTCATCATCCTTATTATTTTTTCTGATATTTTTTCCCTCCTGAGAATGTGCTCTGCCAAATACCAGAGCCAGCATACTGTCAGCCACAGCAGCGGCGCCAGGTTGTCCAGAAGGAATTGGCCTGAAAAGGCAGCGTAACCCAGCGGCGGCCGAAAGAAGGTGTAATTAGTTCCGGAGGCCACAACACTCTTGGGCAATGGCGACAGGTTAGCACCTACAGGGAAGTGAAAGGAGGCGAAGAGTGCAACCAGCTGGTAGAACTGGAAGGTCTTTTTGAAATCTAGAAACATGAAGAGTAGGTACATGCGAACGAAAGGGAAAAAGAAGAGGAGGAGGGGACAATAGGATAAGTAGGCCAAGTAGGGGAAGGCCTTGGAGAAGGACTCAAGCCAGAGTATATCTGGACGGTCATTGATGTTGATGGCCCAGGTGAAGGTTTACATAAGGGTCTGGTAGGGCAGGTAATTGAGTGTGCTTAGTACGTTCTACTACAGTTGAAACTACACCTCCACGTACACCAATTTGCATTTCTGCTTATTGGTAATCACGATCTTGAACGAGTCCTCCTGAAGACAGCAAGTCGACTGCTCGAAACAGAAGTCGATCTGCCGCCCTCTCTCCCAAAACCGAACTTTGTAGCTATCCGGAATCGAGCTGTCCAAAAAGCCCTTTTTCGATACCATCAGAATGCTATATGACCTGCCTGAAAATGGCTGTCCGGCGATAGCGATGGTCCTGAGGTTAGCTTTGAAGCCATCGCAGGCCTAGTTACTGATGTAACCCTGCTAGCCTATGCAGTCGACGCAAATCTTCGCGCTGGGATTAGGAAATGAGCCTTCAGGACATAATTTATAGCATTTCCCTTTGAAGCCCAAATGATTATTTTAGCACAACAGGCAGCTGTCGGGAGAGTTGCAAATCTTGCAGTTACTGCTGCATGCTAGGCAAACTGTTCCTGCCTCTACAGTCCTGTATGGGCACAGCGAATAGCAGTACAAGTTGCCAGAATTTAATAGGAATAGACTGTTGAGGCACCCTGAAGGACAGTTGTTCGAGCAGTCAGGGCAGCGGCAAATGTAGCAAAAGCCATCAGCATCAGTATTGAAGCCTAACTCGCAAGAAAAACAGAAAGTCGCATTGCAAGAAAAGCAGCCTTCGTAGCACTTTGTGCATTGAAAATCGGTTGATTGGGCCAAGTATTAGCCTGTATTGCAAGTCGTTAGACACAGAGTGGCAGACACTGACAGAATATAATTCTAGATGCAGAGGTCGCAATTCGAGGGGTTGGTGCAGGAAAAGCAGCTTGGCAGACAAGGCTGGCAATTAGTGACTCCTGCTTAGTAGAACCTATTCTGGCAGGGACATTGGTTCATTTAAATATCTCTGTGGGCAGAAGCATAGCATGATGTGCAATAAGTGTTGGAATTGATGCATTAGCGACAGCTGAAATGACAGATGGAGCATATCAAAGCTCCAGCCTCAAAATAGTGTAAATTGCATCTGCACATCCCTGACACAACTGCCCTATTAGTGCCAGGCGTGCAGCTAGTGCATAAGGTCGAAGTGGTCACGCAAGTATTGCAGTTCGGGTTGCATATTGCGCAAACTATAGTGTTTGCGATCTGATAGTAGCCTGGTTGACAAGGACAGCCGGGGAGGACGTTTCTGAAGGAGCCGGGTGGACAGCTCAAACACACGGAGGCA
>QQSS02183760.1:0-94470 GCA_003687565.2 Craspedacusta sowerbii | reverse complement strand
AGCTACAGGTCAAGCAGACAAAGCTACAAGGTAAACAGTTGACTGTGTTGGGTTAATAGTGGGTGGAAACGCATGGACATGAATTTCCAAGAATTTGTCTTGTAGCTACACAACTAAGGCAGTTTGTCGGGCTCGTCTGGCATGTCAAACATTTGAAATTGCAGGCCGGACAAATTGCCACGTTCGTTTAATAATAGCCTCCTTTGCAACTACAGGCAGGTGGATTAGCATCCCTGGTGCTTGTGGATGCACATGTGAGACAGTTAGCTATTGCTCCCGAACAAGTAATACAGTTAAAGTTGCAAAGCAAACAGTTACCTGATACATCTGCATATCCTGATTTGCAGCTCATGCAGTTTGATGATAATCCACCGATGCAACCGTTGCAGGCTACATTGCAAGAAATGCATGCATTGCCAGCCCCTCTATAATATTGGCCGACGCAGCTGGCACAGCCTAGGTTAGATCCTCCAATACAGTTAACGCAGATGGCGCTGCACAGAGGACAGAGGGCGACCCCGTTATCGTAGTATCCAGCATTGCATTCGCAGAGGTTGCCGTTGATGGTTCTGAAATGAGTGGGCTAGCAGGATTGGCAGTTGGAGGCTGATGTAAGGCAAGTTTTACAACTGTAATGGCAAGGCGAGCAATTTGGGCTACCCACTTAATAATATCTGACCGAACATAAACAAGAGGTTCCTGAAATGTACCTGAACTGAGCACTGCTGCATTGGGTGCAGCTGTTGGCAGTGTTGCTGCTGCACATCTGGCATGAGAAATGGCAGGCATTGCACGCAGCAATTCCAGATTAGTAGTAATAATTTGCACAGGGACAAGTGTTTGTGGGCTGGAGAATCCTGGTTGACGGACAGGATGTGCAGACGCTGACAGAGGTAGAGGAGCAAGCGAGACAGGAGTAGTGGCAGATGGTGAGAGCCTTATTAATTAGGAGTATAATCATTCGATTGCTTATAAAACAGCCATAAATTTGGTTCACAAGTTAAGCTCCCTCTCAAGGAGGAGTCTGTAGAGGCCCCACAGCCAGTTCCCTTGGCTCTTCGCCAACCACTCTCCTCCGGGAATCCCCAACTCCGTCTTCTCCAGTCCGTGCTTCACCTTCACGATCAAGCAGCCGTTGTGGCGTTAGAATCTGGTCCAAATGTACTTTACATCTTTAGCTTTTATGGAAAAGCTGGGCTAATCCCCAGGATTTTTGAAGGAAAAGAGGCCCTCGGGACAGATGACAGTGTAGCGCAGTTCCCACTTCTTCAGGAACTGCGACCGCTTGTATATGTGTCCTTTAGTAAAAACATTTGAAATTCCTATTTTGAAGTCCTTAGCCTACTGGGCAGGCTATAGCCTAACTCCTTAGCAGAGCAGCTTGGTTTTTATTATCCGCTCAAACCAGGTGTACTGTTCCGGGAAGTCAAGGATAGTGCAGACTATATCAACTCCAAGGAAAAGGTCTCCGATTTAGTCGTGAGTGACTTTTAGTTTCCGAATGCGGGGAGTGACTTCGTCAGATAAGCATTTGAGCTTGGAAATATGGTGAACTCGCAGAGTCCCTTTTGAGGGAATGTTGAGTAAGTTATCTTTCAATTCGACTAGTTAATTCTTCCATTCGAAGAGGCAGTCAACCTTCATCTCGCTGCACAGAACAGGCTGAACAGACTGTACAGCCTGCTTCACTACTTTTGTAGGGACCATCGTCTCCACAATGTATGGAGTTTATTTTTGATTCATTTGAGGGTAGGGCTGATAGCTGGGTTAAACAACCTTTTGAATGATCGGAGTTTGAGCAATATGCATTTGCTGTAATTGGACCTGCTAAGCTGAAACTGGGATGGGAGACTGCACAGTGAGCACAGGACTTTGAATTGGCGCTTGCACAGGGGTCTGCTTTTAGATTATTATTTACTTTTTTATCACGACTGGTTGCTAATAAATCGGCTGCTGGATAACCACTCGCTAGTTAGGCATGTTGACCTGCCTCACTTCTATTACTTATCTTGTTGGCATCATCCCCATTCCTCCCATACCCATGCCGCCCATCCCCATCCCCATGTCCATGCCCATAACTCCCATGCCCCCCATTCCCATGTCCATTCCCATGCCCATACCTCCCATCCCCATGTCCATTCCCATGCCCATACCTCCCATCCCCATGTCCATTCCCATTCCCATGCCCATACCTCCCATCCCCATGTCCATTCCCATGCCCATGCCCATACCCATACCCATACCCATGCCCATACCCATACCCATGTCCATACCCATGTCCATACCCCTGCCCATGCCCATTCCCATTCCGAAGCCTGAGTTGTCCAAAATTCTTCTTTCTCCCATTCTTTTTTCCATACCGCCCATTGCAAAGTCTCCAATGCCTCCAAGCACATCTCCGCGTTAAAAGTCAGCGATTCCTCTGTCGTCATTAGCCCTACCGAAATTAACCATACCCCTCCCCTCCTCTCGCCTGCCCATCCTTCCACCTTAGAGCATGCCCATTCCCATCTGCATGCCACCCTGATCGTCTCTAAACCTGCCCATGCGGTCTTCGAAAAAAGCCATAAATAATAAAATATGGGTTGTTGCATGAACGAGAACGGACAGCAGCTTTCCTGGCGCGAGGAGGCGATCATCGAGAACGAGCTGGGGATGGTGCACCAGCCGTATAGACAGTGGTTGGTTATTTAAAAGGGCAAAATCCAAGGGTAAGGGTTTAGACGTACCTACAGCTATTCCTGGAAAGGTTCCAAAGCTTCATTTCTAAAGAAGAGGAATTAATTTTGGTAAACCAGAGTAAATGGGAATCCTTAGGTCTGGGCCACCATCCGCTACTGCTGCGAGAACGACATCATGCTGGGAGAAGTCTCCCTTTAAAGTTCCGAAATTGTTCTCGAACGAGGATTGATAATGAGCTGTTACGACAGCAAAGGCGTAAAGTATGAGACTCCAATATTCTGCATCAATGAGCCGAATTCGTTCATTGAGGAGTCCAAGTATCCTTTGAAATTCTAAGAAAAAAAAATTAAGCTCACTGTCAGGTCAGTGCATTTCCCCAACGACATGTTCATCGAGATCCTCAACAATACTAAAATTTACGAACTCAAGCAGGAAATTTTGTGTAGGATGGGGCGAATCGGGAAACTGCGACTGTGCGTGGGAGGACGGGAGATGCAGGAGGACGACCCAATCGCTGCATACCAGTGCTAATAAACGATAGTGCAAGCCTTCTATTTAAAGTGAGTAATATTATTGATGATAAAAAAAACAAACCAAGACGCTGACTCGGCTTTGTCCTTTTTCAACCAATTCATCCACACTCACCTGCCCACTCGCCCGCCCTTCAAGAAGCACGATTTGCTCCCAAAGTGGAGAGAAGAGGAGGAGTTCAGCTCGCAGGGGGGAGGGATGCGGTGCAGCAAGTGTGTGTAGGAGCGGTGCAGCTCCTGCAAGAAGCGGGTGTTTCAGTAACTCAAAATAGCAAAGAAAGTTCCTTAAATTATAAAGAAATAGAGGAGATAGGAAAAGAAGATTGAGCTTAGCTGCAAAAAACTACACCTCCTCGACCTCAAGGTCCTCAGGAGGCCACTCCATCCCAGGCACTTCCGCACCAAGAGGCTCATCAACCTCATTCCCAGCCATAACTCCGCCTCACTCTCCAGCCTCATCAGCATCGCCCGCTGCGACGCTAGAATCACTTAAGACAAAATCTCAATCTCAAATAGAAGGATCCGCCAAAAGGGGAGCTGGCTGAGTCGAGTGGACAGGCCCAAGAAGCGAAAGAAGAGTATGCTGGTGGGCTGGCTGGACTAACTAAATTAAGTAATGTGATGATAATCATGAGAAATTTTAATAAAAATGTCCATGCGTAGAGAAAAGGACTTGGCGATCCTCGCGCAATCTTTGTTCGCGACTCATGGTGCCATGGAGGACAACCACCTCCTCTTGAGGCTCGTGAAAGAGCAAGAGAGACTGCTTAAGAGTGCGATAGAAGGTTTGGTGATCATATTTGGGTCGATCGGTTATTGAGTAGCGGTTATGGACTCTGAAGATGGACTTTGATACATTTTGTTTAGAACACTTTTTTCTGAGTTTGAAGAGTTTGGCAAGGTTGGTTCTATTTACCAAGCTGTTCTTCTGGAAGTAGCTTTTAATGCAATCTTCAATCACTCGATTCCGCTAAATCAGGCCTCTCTAAAGTTGGTTTTTGGTCTAATGGCCTTAAATGCTCAACTGTAAAGGACTGTACAACCTCTGGATCCTCACTGTCATTTGCTGATGTCTCTCCGCCTTCTTATTTTAGCTTATCGATCGAAGCCTATGACGAACCCCAGAATTGCCGCACTTTATTGAATTTATTTTCAACGGGCTCATTGTGTAATATTAAGAGAGATTAACATTCCCCTCCTTGAGGAGCATTTGATACGCTGATTGAAGTACTTCCAAGTGGAGTGAGAGCCTTTCTTTTGCAAACTAAAACAGCTTTTGAAAAAGCGAAAAATATTATCGGCGATGGACCAAGTCCTCAAAATTTTTTAATCTTTGTGCGAAGTTTATACCTAGTTTTAAGAGTAGCCTGCTACTTTTTGGTTAAGATCTGCGAAGAATATCGAGCGCACGCAACACTGCCGGCTCGACCTCTCCCTTGCTCTATTCCCAGTAATGTGCTGTTTTTTAGAATGCGTGGAATTGCTCGAGCTGGTCAGCCAGACAAAGTTAGGCTTGCTGCTTATAATTTGCAAGCAGTTCCGAAAAAACATTTTGAGGAGGAGTGAGCCGTTGGTAAAGGAGAGCGAAATCACTGAGAGCCAGTAAAATTTATTAAAAGCGAACGAGCAAGGAAAGGAGACTGGGGAGGAGGTTTGCAAGGGGACTCATGAAGAATCACTAAATAAATGTTAATGATGGAAGGCGTCAAGATACTTTTTGGCCTTTTGTACTTGCTCCTCGTGCTAGTGCTCGAGCCTGCACATATAGAGGAGGACGTACACGACAAAGAGCAGCAGTGCGAGCAGGGCCAGCATGCCCATCGTAATGAGTCCGTATTAGTAATTCTATTATTGGGGAGGCTATACTTTGAAATAGCCCATTCTGATTTACTTTGTATGATCTTCCTGCTATTCTCCCATGCTCTCTCTCTCTTCTGCAACACGGACTCCAAGCTCCCCCTCCTCCGCAATGCCAACGCCACTCTTTGTCTCCATTTCTTGCCTTTTAACAAACGTCTAGCCTTCCAAGTCGTCGTCGATCAGTACACTGCCTTCGTAGCCAACTCCAGTACCATCCTCACAAGGCATGACCAATTTTTATCCAAATCAGGCAAGCCTCGCTCTCCAAGTCCAGAATTTCGATATCGGGACTAAACCAATCTACCCTTACATCAACAACTCAAGCAGTGTGAGCAATCTGTTTAGCTTTGTAATTCGACTTGAAAACGGCGTGGTGACGGACATTGTGGATGACAACAAGTGTATCTACTGCAACTAAACTTGCCTAAGGAAGGAACTGCTATCCAACACAACAAATAGCTCTACAGTGTACAACTACACGAATTGCGCGGCGCAGCTTTCAGGCAGCCAGGGCGACCCGACAGTGCTGATAAGCTGGATCGGGACGGATAGTTCAGGCGAGTACCTGCAATCTGCCAGCTCGAGATTCAGCCGATTCCAATAATATTCAATGTCAAACATTACCTGGCCTAGCTGGCTCGCCATTCGCTCCACTTGATCATTAATGTTAATATTATTAATTTAGAAGGTCCGGCTGGCTCCGGGGTGCAGCGATACTACCATCGCCACTTGTCTCTTCCCCTAGTTCTGCGTCGAGGGCTACTACCTCGACCTTGCAACTAGTACTTGCTCCTCTTGCAATACCAAATGCCTTACTTGCTCTGGATCTTCGATTTGTACAGCCTGCAATTCCATTCATTTCAGGACTTTAGACGGTAACCAGTGCAACTGCCTTCCTGGATTTTTCGATAATTCAGCTGATATTTGCGTTGCTTGCGGCTTGGGATGCAAAACTTGTTCTGCAGCTGCGACTTGTACAAGTTGCTACAAATATTATATTGACGGCGCCACTTGCACTTGTCCCGCCGGAACCTTCCAAATGCTAACGGCTGGAAATCTAATCACAGGGACTTGTGCACCCTGCCCGCAAAGCTGCACCACATGCACTAATTCATTAGTTTGCACAGCCTGCCAAGACAACTTATTCATAAGTGGCGGATACTGTGTGTCTGCATAAAAAAAATCAACAAAGCTCGGCTGCCTTTAGTTCGACGCTGTAAATAATTTATGCACATCGTGCGCCTACGGATTATATAGAAGCTTTGCATCTGCTACTAATGATTGTCCATGCATTCCAGGCTACTTTTCTGTGGGGATGCCAGTCTGCTCTGCTTGCCACTACACATGCATGACCTGCACCGGCTTAGCTAGCAACAACTGTGCTAAATGCACCAATACCAATTTTCGATAAGGCCCTTCTACGGGCAGCTGCCCTTGCATTGCGGGGTACTATGACGGAGGATTGCCAATGTGCCTCCTGTGCCCTCTGTCCTGCAAGACTTGCACTTCACCTAATAATTGTCAGACCTGTGTAAACGGCTACTATTCAACAGGGGCTTCTTGCGGAGCGTGTATGATCTAATGCCTGAGCTGCACTTCCGCCACGTCCTGCACCTTCTGTCCGAATTTTTCATTCAGAGAAGAGAAAACCATTTCAGGCAATTTTCGCTGTCCCTGCGTATTAGGGTACTATGACAACGGAACCACGATTTGTCCCCAGTGCCACCAGACTTGCCTAAGCGGCTGTTCTGACGGAAACCCATGCTAACTATGCCACTACTCCTGCCTTAGTTGTTCAGGATTGACAGCCTCCTCCTGCACAGGCTGTGATTTTAGTAAATTCAGATATTTAAGCGGATCTCAGTGCCTTTGCGCAGTGGGATATTACGATCAAGGTTTGTCATCGACAACTACGTCAGACTTTTCGAGATGCGCAGCTTGCTAAGCTACTTGTCTGACTTGCTTAAATTATGCGCAGTTCTGCCTTTCTTGTGATCTTTCAGTGAAACGGTAATTGATAAGTAATTCGTGTCCTTGCATAGCAAGACACTTCTAAGATTCAGGGACTTGCACTGCGTGCCACAGCAGCTGCTTGAGCTGTACTAGCAATCTGGCAACAGGATGCATCACTTGTTTGGTGAAAGCAAACCGCTATCTGGACGTGGTTAATAATAGATGTCCCTGCAATGACGGGTTCTATGACAGCGGCGACTAAGGCTGCTATTCTTGTCTGCCAGAGTGCATAAAATGCACAGCTGCAGCTACTTGCACTTCCTGCATTAGCGGGTACTTCCTGAGCAGCGGCACCTGCACGGCATGCAATAGGCCTTGTGTCACCTGTACTTCCTCCAGCAACTGCCTCTCTTGTGACACATTTCGCTATAACTTTATCGTGGGCAATCCAAGCACTTGCCAATGCGTTTCTGGCTATTATGACAACAACAATTACTGCGATTCCTGCAAACCAAGCTGCCAGAGCTGCAGCAACGCCAATTCCTGTCTGGGCTGCAATAACAACATGCAATTATCTTCATCAGGAGATTGTATTTCTTGCCATTAAACCTGTCTCACTTGCAATGGTATTTCTAAAACCAACTGTCTCACCTGTCCTTCCAACTTAAACCGATAAAGAAATAGCGCGGCAGCTGCAAATGTGGCAACCACCTGTCTTTGCAGGGGCTCGTTCTTTGAGGCAGTGGGTCTTAATTACTGCACCCCATGCGACGTTCGTTGCCTGATTTGCACTTCCTTCGAAATCTGCCTTACCTGCAGGCCTGGTTCAAAATTGCTCTTCGATAGCTCATGTTCCTGCCCTATTAGCCAGTATTATGATTACAACTTGAAAAGCTGTACTGCATGTTTCTAGCCGTGCCTGAACTGCGTGACGACGGTGTACTGCACAAGCTGCGTAGTGGGCTTCTTCCTCTCGGGGTTCCAGTGCATTTCAGGCTGTCCTCAAGGCACATTTATCAGGCCCATTCAGAACGTCGTCCAGTGCGACTATTGCATCACAGGATGTAAAAATTGTTAGTAAGTCAGCTCCTGCATTTAATGTTCTACAAACTACTACCTCCAAGGTACGATCTGTCTGAAGGCATGCAATAATTTGTTCCAGCCACAGAACGGAGTGTGCCAGCCATGTCTGTCCAACCAGCTGTTTTTCAAAGGGTGCGTGTACAACTGCCCGGCTGGATACGCAGCGGACAGCAACCGACTCTGCGTGGAGTGCGGTAACTGTAAGAACAAGTTCATGTTCTTCTACAACGAAGCGAACTAGGTAAACAAAGGAGTATTTATCACTCTATTTACCAATACATCCCTCAGTGCCGTGACATTGACCAAGGAGATGGTCCAAGTCCATTTGAAACTTAGCGGCACAGATACTTTTTTCGACCTGCCCGTCACCGCCGTCAAAATCTAGACTGAGTTCTCCCTCTCTGTGCAGGCTAGTTATTCTGTGGGACAGTCCCTGAAGAACGGAGTAGTGCAAGTCGAATGGGTCAAACTGCCAACAGCTAATCTTAACCTGGCTAGCACCGCCCTCATCTAGTTCAACTTCCAAGGGCTCTAGTACAAGAAGGATGAGTTTTATTGCTACATAAGCATTTCGATGTCCATCCTCTTTGTCCTCGCCTTCTTGCTTTCCGGCTTCTTCCTCAAGGAATAAATCAGGGCCAACAAGCTCTACTTCGTACAGACCCTCTCTCTCCTCGGCTTCTTCGCCAAGACTCTCGATGTGCAATCTAGGCAGTACTATTTGTGCTACTCCTGGTCCTGCCTCAATTTCTACCAGAAATAAGCAACTGGCAGCACAAACTCGCTGATGAGTTCGCTGGCTCTGGAGCCAGTGATTTCGAGTCTGGCCATTAGCTCGATCGTGCTGTTCTGTGTGTTCGGAATGCTGAGACTGGCTGTCATAATTCAAGCAAGGTTCTTTGGTTTCAAAGTGCCTCTTTGGGCAAACAAGCTAATCTCGAACCTTTGGAGTCTACCCATCTTGTATTCAGTTTTTGCCAGCATTCAGAACATACGCAACTCCTTCAGCAACGGATTCAACGGGCAGATGATACTCGGCTTCATCATAATCCTAGCTGCCGGACTTGACAGCATTCTCAGTTTTCTTCCTATCGCCAAGTCCATCTGGAATTTATAAGTCCTGGTTGGCCAGAAAATAGCTCTGTTAGTGATATACCTGATGGACAATGTAAAATTCGTGCTGACTCCAATCTTGGCTGCTTTCGTGGTGGACAACCCAGTCTGCCTCGGGATCATTTTCTTCCTGATCTTGTCCACTTGGTCCGTTGGGTAGCTCGAATCCTAAACCAGAAATAGCGCATCCTGGACTTTAAATATCATCTTTGATCTGACGATTGCATGCAATATTTTGAGGCACATGGGTCTCATGCTGCTGATGATCCTCAGCTTTGGAGAGAGTGGGCCCGTAGCCTTGGTCTTGATTTCGGTAGGAGTGCTGGTGTTGGACCTGTCGGACTCCTTGTTGCACGTGGGCTTGATTTGGACGAAAATGTAGTAGCAAAAGTAAATCGACAGTAAGTACAGCGTGAACAGCTTGGTGCTGTAGAACAGGCTATTCGTGTCAGATATGGCGTATTAGAAGCTGTAGATATCGTAACAGCAGGAGGAGGGGTAAGAGTAAGGGAAAAGCAAGGAGATAATGCAGAGGGAGAAGTAGGAGTCGTCGGATAAGCGGGAGAGCGGGTTAAAGGAGTCATCGGATAAGCGGGAGAGCGGGTTCAAGTCTAGCTTGGTCAAGTAGATAAGGGAGGACAACATAGAGAGCAAGAAATAAAGCTAGAGATAGGACTTTATAGCCAACTAAGTAGAACCCGCCAGGACCACCAAGAAGATCGTCAAGAAGCGGGTAGTCAAAAAGCCCAGACTCGATTAGTGAATCATCATGACTCTCCCAGGAAGTAAGTCAGGTCCACCTCAATTGCGCTCCCCGTCTCCTTCTGCAGAGTGGTTAGCTGTCCTAGGTGGTGAGTGTGGTGGTTTATCACATGCAAGGACAAAAGCAAAGCGTTGATACTGCTTTTCTGGAAGGAAGTGTCCTCATATTCGACAACCTGCTCTAGATCAGGTTTGGAGTGAAGGCAAGCCTTGTAGGCTTAAGTGGTTTAGGTCAGCAGTGAGATGTGTTTTTAAGGAGTGTGTCCCGAACTCCCACTAATTACCAATTGGCGATCTGACCAAAATTTGCATAGTTACACATATTAAGGATTGTTTTGAAAGGCCTTGCCTTGTAGCCGCAAAAGCCAAAGTTTGTCGGCAAGATGCAGGTGGAAGAGAGTTGCTTGGGGCGAGGCGAAGAAGAGGTGCGAACGGGACTGACCGAAGAGCGGCGAGAGGTGGGATAGAATTTTAAGGTGCCTCCACAGATTGTATCTGAAGAGGGTATGTAAATAAGAATTCATAAATAATGTCTGAGAAGAGTTATTGTCTGCAGAAACTGTTCTGTCTGGAAGAAGACTTCTACTACAAGCGGCTGACAAAGGAAAAACTCTAGGTTTTCACTAACATTTTTTCGAAGGTGGTCGAGAGTTACGCCTAGGATGTCGACTTGCGCAACTACTTCATCAACAAAATGCAGTTCCTCTACAGCAGTCCCGAAGTCCTCAAGCTATTGGTCGAAATCAACAAGCCCGAAAAATATAGAGCCACTTGTAGAAGCACAGTGCGAATGATCGAGGAGCTAAACCTATTCAACCCAGTGTAAATGTCCATCGAGCCCAAGATCGACCGCACTTAGTTCCAGAAGAAATTCGAGCAGGCTGTCAAGATTAAGCTCTTCACAGACTTCTAACAAATCAAAAACGATTAGATCAAGGCCTTTGCCGAGGACTACAGGGAGTTCAGAAATTAGGAAAATAGGCTCATCGAGACTGTCGACTGCCAGATCGACCACCAGCTCAAACTAATCAGCGACCGTCTCCGTCTTCGCAAGGAGCACTTCACTCACAGGACTGACCCCAAAGAGACTGATGGTGCAGAGCGAGTCACTCAACGGCACTCTTGATCATGATTTCTAATGAAGAAAAAATCCACCAAATTACTTCATCCTCAACCGAAGCCTTTGGTGTCCGAGTAAACGAGGATCGGGTCTTCAGATAGGCGTCACAAAACGTTTATAAAGCCCAAGAAGGAGTATGACCCGATCATCGATGATCTCAAGATGTCAGCCCTTCACATCGCCACTATCAAGCCGAAGTCTGATGCCGATCTCCCCAATGAGCCATTAAAATCAGAGTCTGAACGGCTGGCTCTTAGCTAAGAATTCTCTTTTTAGTTCCGATTCCGATATTTCCCTACTCTCTGCATAGATACAGCGAAGGTCAATCTGATAGTCGAGCACAAAGAAGTCAACTACTACTACCTAAGGTTCACATACCTGCAAGTCACTCATCTTATCAAGTTCTGGCAGCTAGGCAGCCCTGATGGCATTCTCGGAACAATTCCTAAGAATTTTGGAGAAGTGATTAGGAAAATTATGCTGAGTGTATAGTCTCTCAGCTTGAGCAATACGGACCTGGAGCTGATAGTAATTTTCATAGGACTGTACCGACTTAAGTCAGCGATAACAAGAGTCAGGTTCGAGAGCAGAGGTGAGATGAGCAAATCTGAGAGTCTGCTCACATTTCTGCAGAACAAGGGCGAAAGGATCTTCAAGGAGTGGGAAAGCAAGTCCTTTCTCTACATTAGTAATTACCTCTACCTCATCGACTTCAAACTCTATTCAAAATACTTGCCCAAAGTGCTCAAGCACAGCTAACTCAAGAATTTTCAAAAGAAGCGTAGGGACCTGCCTTTTCCACGAGTTTTGTTCAACACTCTTCCAAACAAAAATTTATTGCTGCGCACTTTAGTAAGACAGGGTGGTATCAAGTAATGCTGGGTAGAGCTCATAAACTAGAGTATGGGAGAAGTCCTTGATGTGTTGAGACTTTAGGTCAGAACTTGCGAGGGCTTGCTGGAAAGTCGCAACCTCTGGGATTTAGAGGACTAGATTCCACATTTAAGCCAAATAAATTTGTTCCTGAAGTTGAGGAAGTCGACAAAAATAGGGCTGATCAACTGGCTGGCCTTCCTCCTCACCAAACACCAAATTGCATGTCCTAAGTGGTTCTAGCCCCAAAGCCTAGAGCCACTCGAGTCTATCAGGATTGCAGAACCTCTGGAGGTGTTCAAATTGTGGGAGGCAGGAGCAGCTAAGAAGGTTAGGCGTTTCAAGCAGATCGCTCAAGGTATGATCGTGAGGCTGGAGCGCAGGCAGCTGACGATCATGCGAGTCGCCAAACACTTGGTTAGGTTTCTGCAAGACCAGGGGCCGGTAAGCTTTAGTATGGGCTTCTTGAGGCCCTGTGATTTAATCTAAAAATCAGCAGTCACCCTCAGCCATTTTAAGCTGCAGCTGTAAGTGGAAAGGACCTCCGACATTACCAAGCTCTTCGTCCTCCAGAGTCGTGCGGACTTATCTGCCTTCAAGCACCTCTTCGCCAAGGAGGAACACAACACTCTTTGCAAGATCGGTTCGCGCACCTTCCTCCTGAAAATAACAATGCTGCGAGTTCTGAAGCCTCCTTTCTAATCCTTCATCTAATTGAGACTGGTAAAACTGAACTCGAAAAGCCTGTATTTCAAGATGTATCTAAAGGGGTCAATGTTCAAATGCAACCTACTTGAGATGGAGGGCAGAGTCTGCAGAGGCCTCACCCTTATCAGAAAGATGAACTACCTGCAGCCCGTCTTCCGGCAGGAGGAACTCTTCGTCTACAACAAATGCGAGCGCTATGAATCCACCCGATAGATCAAACTGGCAATGACCTCAGAAAAACTTTTTCTCCACTGGAAAATTGTCCACCAGCAGGCCCTTTTCCTTTAACCATATTTCTACCTCATTAACTTCATCCTAGTCCCAGGTCTGTAACAACTCAACCTCGCCCTCTACTAAACTCACTCCTCCAGCACCTTTTTAGCCGCAGTCGCTCTTCACCCTCCGCTTTTAATTTGCCTCAGCTCACCTCAGGCCTGCGCTTCTGCTTGCCAAGCAGCGAAACTAATACACCGAAAGCCTAACGTACTTATCGTAAACATTTTTAACAACGCATATATTTTTCAGACAATGAAGATAAGCGAGATTAAGTAAGTGAACGAATAGGCCCACCTGATGAGCGTGTTCCTGCGGACAAAGTCAACGCCAGTGACAGTCTCCTTGGAAGGGAAGAGCGAGAGTGTATTTCTGCTAAGAGTTTAGAATTTGTTAACGAGAAGTGCAAGAGTATACAAGTACGATGTGAATTAAGTTTGGATCGCCTACGTGATAAAGATCCAGCGCAAGCTGATCGGCAGTTCATCGCTTGTGCTCAACAGCAACACGATCCGACTCATTTCCAGACAGCTCCTCGAGTGGTTCATTAAGCTGGTCAAGGCCGGCATCTAGGAGGTTCAAAGTGTTTGTAGGATGACTGACATTTCTTTCAAGGAGATGTCTATATACCTACACAAATTCCGCACGGCCAAGTACCACTTCTGCTTCAAGTCTCTCTTACACGTGGTCTAGGTTTCCGAGAAGGAGAAGCTAAAGCAATGCAAAACATATTTAAAAAAAAACAGAGTCCTTGTCAAACAATTGGGCTTCGTCACGCTCGGCAGAGACTATAGGCACCTCCAGCTGGCCTTGGTCAAAAGGGAACTCAAATCCATCATGAATCTAATCCTCCTCTAGGAGGCACGGACGCAGCTCGCAACTGAAAGTTTTTGAAATCAATGCTTGAAGTTGTCTTGCCTCTCCTTGGCCTCCTCCCCTGGCTTGCACAGAAGGATGTAAGGGATTTCGTATATCTTTTTAGGGTTGATTATCAGCTTGGGGTTGAAAGGGTCCAGCTCTTTCGCTCGCTGGAAATCAGCTGCTGCCTAATCAAACTTCTTTAAAGCCTTGTAACCGAAGGCTCTCCCGAAATAGGCGTTGGCGTTTCTTGGCTGCATAGCCAAGACTGTGAAAAAATCATTGACAGACTCTTCAAACTGACCGATTCTGAGGAGGGCTTTGGCACGTTAATGATAATAGTAGGGCTGGTTGGGAGACAGCTGAATGGCTTTGGTGAGGGGGTCAATGGCCATCTAGTGCTGCTAAAGGTGCGCGTAGGCGATACCAAGGTGGTAGTGGATGTCCGGCTCGTAGGTCTAATAGGGCTTATTGGCGAAAGAGTCCTTTAGATCTTTGATGCACTTGTGGAACTAGTTGTTCTTGAAGTAAGCGATACCTCTCCGGTAGAGGATCTGGGGGTCGCTGCTCTTTTTGGACAAGGCCAGGCTCAGGTCCTCGATCGCACTTGTATACTATTTGACATCCACGTAGATGTTGCTTCGTTGGATGAGGAATTCGATGTTGAATTGGTCCTTCTTCAGGGCTTAATTGAGGTAGTATAGAGCCTTGTCATAATCCTTGAGCAGTCGGAAGGCCTGGCCGATTCCTGAGAAGATGCCAGGGTTGCTGCTGCCTAGTTCGCTGGCTCGCTTAAAGTCGTTTATTGCATCCTCGTAAGAAAACCCCTCGCCCAGTCTCGTCATTTCTATCTTAGAAAGGCCCCTAAAATAATAGACTTCAGCCTCGTGCGGCTATAGCTCGATGGCCTTGGTGAAGTCTTCGATGGCCTTAGCGTGGCTCTTGTTGTCTTGGTAAACGAGTCCCCTGCTTTCGAGCACCAGCCGATCCTCTCCGATCACCTGTAACACCTTTGTCAGGCTCTCCAGGGCGTCTGCTAGCATACCATTCTTGTGCTGCATCAATCCCAAGTGGTAGAGAGAGGGGATGTTCTTGGGGTCAACTTTCAGGGCCAGCTCGAAGTATTCGATGGCTTTTTTGAAGTCCTTTCCTTGGAAGGCTAGCCCCTTGGAGTGGTAGAACTTTGGGTTCTTGCTATCCAGGGCGATACTCCTATCCAGGTCATCGTGCGCCTCCTCGAATTTTCCCAAGGCCAGATAGCAGTTACCACGGTTGTAGTATATCCTCGCGTCCTTAGGGTCTAGTTTGATGGCCTTATTGCACTCCTCCAGAGAGAGTTGATACTAATTGTTGTGGTAAAGTGCGAGAGCTTTATTGTTGTAAAAGGTGGCATTTTGGTCGAAGAGCTCGATGGCCTTGCTGAACCGTTCGAGAGCCATGTCATACTGCTTGTTCTCGAAATAGCTGAGTCCAAGTGAATTATGGGCCGACGCGTCTCCCTTGTTGAGGTCACAGGCTTTAATGAGGTCCTCAATCGACCGCTCATACAATTTTTCGTAGCGATAGCAATTCCCACGGTGCAAGTAAGACTTGAAACTGGCTGATGTGTCCTTGATCATGGAGATGGCCGAACTGAAGTCCTCGATGGCCTTCTTGTAGTTTTGGAGTTTGGTGTGGACCAAGGCTCGGTTAAGGTAATTGAGGCCCTCGGTGGGCTTAATCTTGATAGCGCTCTCGAAGTCCTACAAAGCCTAACTGATATGCCCGAGCTCGAGTTGGCAGTTCCCTCTGCTCTGGAAATAGCTTGATTCCCTGTCATTATGTTTTATTGCTATCGAAAAGTCGAACAGGGCCTTTTGGTAATCCTTTATTAGCATGTAGCACTAACCCCTCGCCGCCATGTAATTCGCATGGATCTCGGCTTGTCGGTCCTGGCCCGTAGACGTAGTGATCTGAGTGATTGCCGTAGTGAATTTATCAAGGGCAGCCAGGATGTCTTCCTAATTTTTGTGGTCGCTCTACTCGTACTTCTTTTTGTAGAGCATCCCCTCAGTGTAAGCATCCCCAGCATTCTTGGTCCTATTGGCAACCTCCTTGCTGGAATTTTCCTTCTTCTTGACGGGCTTGGCCTTCCGCTACATTAATTATAACGAACTCAGCCTCTTTCCAGAGTTTATCCGAACTCCAGGATCCGAGCCTGCTACAGACTTGACTCGTCCCTGCCGAAGTTGGTTTTGCCGTCCCAATAGTCGGCGTGTACCTGCCTTCCTGCGAAAAAGCGTTCGTGCATGATTGCGATGCAGGCCTCGGCGTGTTGATCCTAGGCGAATTTGACCTCGACAATGCCTTGAGGGTGGAAGGGGTAGAGCTTGAACCTCTTGATGGGCCCAATTTTGTGTAATTAATTTTTGATATCTTCCTCGATTTCTGCTCGAGCCTCGGCACTCTCAACTTCCTAGGGGCTGAACAGATTCTTGAGGATAACTATCAGCAGGCCCTAGCCCCGAGCCTAAGCCTTGTCAGCCAATTACCCACTATAGCTTGTTCAACTCCTTGTTCTTGCTGCGGATAGCCTGCACTCTGTCGATCTTTGACTTCTCTCGAGGCTTGTACACCTCGCTCTTCTGCTCAAAGTGAGCCCTCTCCACTCTTATTGCGTTTCCTGGCGATATTTATCTGCCGTCAAGCATCTAGATGGCCAGCTACACACTCTACTCCTTGGCATATGACACAGCAAGGTCCCCCTTCAATTTGCCTTGCTCGTCCTTGTAGAGCTTGATCTTCTAGAGACCCGTAGCCCGGTCGATTCTTATGACTCCTGCCCTCGAAAAAAACTCTTTGCATTGCTACAGGGTCGCGTTGCTGGGCAGGCCACTGGCGTAAATGTAAGTGTTTTTCTTCGCCTCGTACCACATGCACTTCTTCTTTTCAAGTGCCTTTTGGGATTTCTTTCTCTTCCGTTTTTTTAGTTACTCGAGTTGGCCTCGACTTCGTTAGCGATTCCTTCTTAGCTTCCTGAGTAGCTAGCTTTTCAACTTGGCTATTTCGGCGACCGGCTCCTCTTTTTGCGAGGTCCAGGATTTAGTCTTTTAATCGTAGATATTCCACAGACCGTCTTTGCCTTTGTGGAAAGAGTTCTTGAGTAGATTCTAAACTGTAATTTCAAGAATTTTGTCGTCTTGATCGAAATCTGCTCCCTGGCTGTCATCCTCACTCAGCGCTTAATGCGTCATTTGATGCTTCGTGATGGGTTTTCCACCAATAGATTAGACTGCGGAGAGGGCCAGACTCTTGAGCTATTAAAGTTAGTTGAGTGGTCGCCATGCCTAGAAGCCCTATTTCCAGACGAGTGAGGAGGGTTAAATGTCTCTAGTGCGGAGGAGGACATCGATGTCTCTGAGAGAGAGTGGTCCGCTGGGCTTTCCGGCTACATTGACAAACCAAGAAAGATCCTCAGCCATATGAATTTTATTAAATTTGCCTAGTTGTGCGGAAAAGTGAAGTATGTCAAGAGGGCGGGCTGGCTCAGGTACCTCCCCCCTGAGAAGGTCGAGAGTGTTTCCGACCACAGCTTTCGAGTATCAGTCCTCTCGTTTGCATTGCCCGAGCAACTGACGGTCGACCGAATCAAATGTCTGAAGATGGGCCTTGTCCACGATTTGGCCGAAGGGATCGTCGGCGACTACACCCCTTATGACAAAATAAGCAAATAGTAGAAGCAGGAGAAGGAGCGTGCGGCGCTGAAGGAGATTGTAGAAGGCCTGGAGGAGGGGGCGAGAAAAGAAGTGGCAGAACTCTGGGAGGAGTATGAGGCGGGAAGCACGCTGGAGTCGAAGGTGGTCAAGGATCTAGACAAGCTAGAAATGATGGTCCAAGCTTTTTAGTACGAAAAGCGTGAGAAGGTCGTCCTCGAAGAATTCATCACCAACACTGTTCCCAACATCCAAATTCTCAAGGACCAGGCCTAGGCCTTGCTTCTCCAGCGTAAGAAGTAACTCTGATCATTCCATTGTTTATAACATTTCAGTGGCAACTTTATCGAGAGGGTCGGCCTATTGCTTCCGTGGCTCGATGCTCCTTAAGTTTTGGTCGTAGAATGAGCAGAGTGGGAATGAAAGTTTGTGGGAAGGGTATTTCAATTCGTATCGGTCCAACATCGGCAGGAGTCTAAACTTGACTGGGACGTTTACGCAGGACTGGCGCTTTTAAGCGTGGCTAAGGCAAGCATGTTATGACTTGCTGATGTCATGCCTGTTTCCTTCGAACTTTCTTGAAAAGGACTGATTGTGAGAGTTCCTGAGGGTGGTTAATATTTTTTCCTTGGCTTAGAAGTTTCTCTTGTTCTTGGTTTTGGTGGTAAGTTAATTGTGTACGCTCTGAAGCTCCTTTTGATGCTCCTTTCCGATCCTGTCCAGACTTATTATTTTATGCTGATGTACTCTGCGACACTCGTTCTTGAAGCTCGACTGGATTAATGATTCCTTATGCCTCTTCTTTTATTCAAAATTTACTGCTTTGCGTTCGAAATCTTTGTTGATTGACTGCTGCTTCTTATCGACGAAGGTGCTTATTTAGGAAGTAATCCGCTGCTCCTCGCTCTCCCTGAGGCGGTCGACTTGCTTTCGGAGGACAAGACTTTAGCGAGTTTAGTTGTTGATGGAGAGCAGTTCCATCTGAAGCTTGGATTAGGTGAGCAGAGTAGTGGGTTTGAACCTCTACAAAAAGGATGTGCCGACTAGCTTCTGATGGAACTGGGAATGCGCCTTTATCCGCTCCTGCTCAATAGAGTGCTTCCTGGCTTAGGACTATTGGATGTGCCTCTTCACTCCAGCAGTGAATTTGGCCAGCATGCTCTCGTAGAGCCCTGATTAGTTGTTCTAGAGGGCCTCTAGGTTCTAGTTGTGCTGGACTGTCGCCAGACAGCAGTGTAGCGACTTCACAACTGACTCGATTTTATTAGCATTTAAGATAAGCTATGACTGGACTTAGTAGTTTTCTCCCATGCGTTCAATTTAGGCCTGCTGCTAGCATTGTTCCTTGATAGACCACAGGAAGGACGTGATTTCCGAGGCGGAAAGAGTATCGTCCCTGTTTTTATCGAGTTGCTTAAAAAGATTTTCAGGAGATCCGAAGAAAGCCTCGGTCCTTTTGTCGAGTCTTTCGAAGGCCCTCCTTATTTCTTTAAGGCCTAATTAGTCCTTTATCTGTACACTAATTTTGGCGAACTGGGTCGAAAGCTTAGCACAGGCCTATCCCGCTCTCCTGAGCCTTTAGGAGTTCTAGGATGTTGGGAGTCTGGTGGACCTGCTCATTTTGATGAAAGAGTTCATCAGGGGCGGCTGGCTTGTGGAAATAAAAGTGACAGATTTTTATTGCATCAATATGTAAGCTGATAATCATATTCGCAGCGGGGAGATCGACCTGCTGGTCCGCAGCTCTTCAGCACCCTTGGACGGGGATTTACTGCGAGAGTACAGATCCTCGAGATGGGTGTTGCGTCTCCTTTAATAGAACAGCTGCTCTTCCAGGTGGCTTTTCACGCTCCTTTCAAACTAAACTTAGTCCTTTAGTTTCTAAGATACCAAGTGTAGATCCTAGCACTTCACCCGCAGGTTATGCAATTCCTACTCCAGCAGCTGAACTGCCTGCTCCCTCTCCTCTACCTGGACTCGCAGTTGATCAACTGTGGTAGAAAAGCAGCCTGATTCTTACTCGTATTTGAATTCCAATAGCTTAATCTGTTCAAGCGCGCTATCTAGTTTTTAACTGAAGACGGTGGCGTGCTCTTCAGAAGCTCTCCATCGGCTAGTCACTTCCTGACAGGCTGCATCCAAACTCCGATGTTGATCCTTGAGCCTGGAATTTTCGAGAGTGAGTTCATCGATGACTCGCTCCAAGGCTGAACGAGTGCGTGCCGACTCGACCTCGAGCATGTTGATCATCTTCTCAAGAGTCTGAATAGCCTCCTCCTTCTGAGTCAAGACTTGCCTAGACTAATGGTGCTCGTTCTCCCGAGCTTCATACAGCTTCTATATTTAGCCCTTGAGATCCTCGATTGTCAGGTTTAGGGTCTGCACCTTTTGCCGGTGCAGCTAGTCCCCCACCTGCATCTAGTCCAGCAGTCGCTACATCTTCTCGGCCTCGCAGCGCACTCGCTAGTCTAGACCACTGACTTCCCGTTTCAGCCGTGCTCGCGATTAGTCCGCTCTGAACTTCTCCTAGTTTGCTCTGGACTGGGATTAGTGGAGCTGGACTCTTGTTTGTTAAAGCTATCTTTGATAGGAGAGGCCCTTGAGGCGTTAAGTTTAGATGAGGTTTTCTCTGGCCTTGAGTTCGGTGAGAAGAGACTGGTGGCGTTCCTTGAATTTCTAATTGATTCGTCTGAGTTCTGCGTTTTAATCTGATGTCCTTTAGACAAAGTCTTTAAGGTCGTTGGCCTAGTTCTGCAAGGAATGCAAACAGCGTTCCTTGCTCTAAAGGTTTAGCTCCAAATCCCTTGACTTCGAGAGGTTGGTTTCGCGGCTGTGGTTTATTTCTGAGTTTAGTTTTTGAAGCTCTTCTTCATAGTTTTGGACCAACTGCCGATACCTGCCAATCTATTCCTGCACTTGCTAATTGACTACCGTATGCAGGTTTTTCTCGCTAATTAGCGCCTCCTCGAGCCGCTAATTCTGGAGCTGCAATTAGTCCCTTTATCGCAAGAGGACATTGGTGTTGGATTAGTTGGCATCAAGAGAAGCCTGGATGTCTGCAATGCGCTTGGAGTATTGCTGCTCGAAGGCCTGGCTAACGGCCTGGTACTCGCTGACTTCAGCCTTGAGGAGTTAATTCTTCTTGACTAGAGTCTAGATCTAGCTAAGAAACATGAGCTTCATCTCCAGCCACTGCTGGGAACTTGAATCCTGCTACACGTTCGCCTCCCTGCTTTCTCGCAATCTCACCTCAAGCTCTCCGATCTTCCTATCCTTTTACTTCACCTCTTTATTGAAAAATTCTTGTTGCTAAGAAATCTGGCTCTTCAGTGATTCGAGCTCTTGAATAAGGTCTCGATTGCGTCGCTCCAGGTCTGAGGTAACTCTGGATTGGGAGGGCGGATTGGTGAGGGAGAGATCGTTTTTGAGGGGAGTGAAAGGGTCAGTGTGAGTTTCTGCCAAGTCCTGGGGCAAGGAGTGCTGATAGCGATTGAGCTGTTGCCTCAACTTTTCAGTTTATTATTGAGACTGGCGCTAGAGGCGATAGATTCGTTCAGCGACTGATTTGTAGGAGAGTTCGAGCTGGGCCTTGGCATGGCGTGATTGGGCGAGCTAATCTTGAAGTTGCTAGGCGAGATTGACCTTGGAGATAAGTCGTTCCTCTGCAATACTGAGCTGCTCCTTGACGCTCGCTAGTTCCTTCAGCGAATTGCCTAGCATGAATGTTAGTTTAGAGCATTGCTGTTTGTAGTTCCTGTCGTTTTCTTTAATCATTTGATAATCACTCTTCCAGCTGGCATACCACTGCTGTCCCGCGCAATGTCCAATGCTCGCCACGCTCTCGCTTCGAATTGAGGTCAATCATGCAGACGAAGTTGGTGGATTGGCCGGTGGTCGAGAGCACTCCAACTCGGTCGGTTGTCTTGTAGCAAGGACTGCGGTAAATGTTCTAAGGAGGCTAATAGTTCTGAACAGGCTAAAATTTGATGGGCGGGAGTTGGTGATGCATAACATTGAGCTTGGGCTCGACTAAGGTCTAGACGGAGATATCCCAGGCAGCGCCTTCGATGAAAAGCCCACTCACCAAAACCCCGTCTTTCGGAGTTTTTTGCTCTTTCTCGTCAGTCACTTTAAATCGGAATGTTAGAGTATCAATGGGGATTTTGTATTTCCTGGCGTGGGTTTGGAACACGGCTGTCAGAAAGCCCTGTGGGAAGAAGAGTCCACCCAGCCAGAAGGTCGCCGGCAACTCCTTCTGCATCCAACTCCTGATGAACACCACTCTGAGCTTGAGGTCTTAAAACCAAATAAAAAGCCTTTTGAGTGAGCTGAAGGAGACCTTGCGCCATATGAGAGGGAGTTGATTTTTGCCGAAAGAGCTGATCATTTCCTACAGCTACTAAGTCAAAAGAATTTATCCTCGAATTCCTTTTTCCAACTCTTTCAAAGAGCGACTCATCTGCTCTAGCAGTCTATTCAGTTTGAGCGCCTCTTGTCTTAGGAAAACCTGCAGGGACTGCTCCACCAGGTCGCTGGGGTTGTGAAAAGGGCCTAACTCAAGTTTGATAAGTGGAGGCAACTCCTTGTTGAACTACTAGATGAGTGTGGGTAGATTGTCGTTTTTGGCTTGGGAGGCAGCCTTTTCAGTGGCCAGGATGCAGTTCTGGATGAGGGTGGCCTCCTGCTTGAGAAAGGCTATTTTCGCATTCTAATGCAGTCCGAATAGCTACAGAGGCTATTAATCCTGCAGACCCTAAGCGTAGCCTTTCATGAAATCAAGACTGACTCGTTCGGGCAGCTACAGGCCCGGTATTTCTTAGTTCGTGTAGAACCGCCGGAGAGTCGTCAATAGGGTCGTCCTGTCATTTTCGTCAGTCACTCTCCCCCCGTAGTGGATGTTCCCCGTCACAAAGATAAGTGCGTCGAATGGCACTGCTTCGTGCGCTGCCAGATTCTGTAGTGTCTTTTTGCTAATGTCCAAGTCATTATCGTTAAATTCGTATTTGATGTTGAAACCCAATGAACCGAACTTCCTCCTCTCCTGGATTATCGCGTGGAATATGCTTAGCGTGAAGACCAGTCGACTGAAGCTGTTCGAACGACCCTGCAAGTCCGACTCAGCTAGCAAATTGATCGACTTACTCAGATTTGTCTTGAAGCCCTTAGGAGGCTAGCTAGTAAGTTTGCTCCCATTTTGGAGCACTAACACTGGAAAACTCTCGCTTGGCATTGAAGTAGCTATGAGCCTAAAACCTGGGTTAATTTCTGCACCCTCGAGTCCAGCCACTATGGCTTCAAAGGCCGGCATCCATGAACTTGAGAGATGGCAGTTTTGAAGCAAGACCCACTCGCCTGACTGTCTGGCTCTTTAGATTAGAAGCTCCGCCTTCTTGCCCTGCCCCTGTCCAAGGGAGATATTGTTAATAGTAACAGAAAGAGACTCGGCTGCCTGAAGAATGGCATTGGAGGGATCCATTCCTTGGCTGAGTATGAAAATGATGGGGGTGGAGGGCTCAACATCCTGAATGAACTTGCCAAGGTCTGGAATGACAGTCCTGGCTACACAATTTCCCAGCCGGCTATTCGTGTAGTAGTTAAGAGCTGAGCTTAGGGATTACAGTTTGAACAGTTTTATCAGATATAGCCTTGTAAAGATAGGCAGCACCATCTTGGCTGGCAGGTCGCACCACATGAATTACCCCCCGTTGATCAGCCACTTCAGCGATGCCAGGTTGTTCCTGATCTCCAAGGGGAAGTTCACCAAAGACGCTGTCAGCTTGCTTGCACCCAATACCTAATTCCATTGCTGTTCGGATATCCAGGTCTTGTCGGGGTTGTTGGGGTCCTTGGAATCCCTTTTGTAGAGGCCCGGCCCCTTTGTAAATAGATTCCAGAGAGGGAGGTCGATCTCCTGTTCAAGCCTGTCAATAGAACTAGCGATTAAAAATGCAAATATCTTTTTGTGGTTTTCGAAAAGGCCTTTGGAGACTTACCGATAAGTGCTTGTGGTCACAGCCTCCATCAGCTCTTTCTTTCGCTCCTACATTGTTGCGCATTAAGCTGCAGAGTTTATGCTCTGAAGGAATAGTCGTCTGAAATAGTTGAGAGAATTCTGATACATCCACTCGATCTGACTGAGATCTGCGATGACGAAGTAAAGGAGGGCAGCTCTTTGAGCCACAACGGTGTATTCCTCTCTTTCGAAGTTGATGCGTTCATCGAGCTTTGCGTTGGCCTTCAGACTATCCGAAATCAATTGGGACATGGCTTTGCTCGACTCAAGAGTCTTGATAAGTTAGATGTCGTCGATCACGAGCATTTTACTTTCGGAAAGAGATCGGAGGATGAGGTCCTGCGCCTCCTTGAGCTTCTTCTTGCCCTCAGCCTCATCGACTATGATCTTGGTTTTCTGCTGCTAGAGCTCGGGTCTCTCAGCATTAAAGACGAGACTGAGCAACTGATCACTAAGTCCTTCCATAGTGGTGCTAAAGTTGATAACAGTCGTACGGATAAAGACCTCGGGCTAGAGCTTGGGGTTAGCCTTGCTTGTCGAGAGGATAAGCTTGAACTAGGCGGTGATGGGCAGTTTCATCTCGCCTACCTTCACTTCCCTGTCTTTGGCTGACCGGTTGATAACCGCACCAATGTTCCGGTCGAGCACCTGTCCCACCTATAGGACGAGAGTATTAACGCCTGCCATGATTGCAGCCTGCAGAGAGCGCGTGAGATTGACATCGTTCTTGATGGACTTGACCTTGTTCTACCGGCTCAGCCACAGGATCGCTTGGTTCTCGGGGTCGATCAGGTAAATACTCTTCATCGTGTTGCTGAAGATGCAGGCGTTCTATAAGGAAAATGAGTCGATAGGTAGCCCTTGGGACGCCCACTCCAGCTGTCTTAGTGGACTCTCCAGCACCTTCAAGAGAGAGAACTTGGGTGTTAGTAGAATTGATTACTTGCAAATTGAAAGCCACTCTGCCAGCATCTCCTCTCGGAAGGCCTTTGAAAACGGACTCAGGTAGGAAATGATGCCCGCTGAAATAAGACAGTCTCCTTCCAAGGAAAGCAACTCCTCCTTGAGCGATTCTATCTGCTCCCTCCATCGCTTTTCTTAGTCTCCGAGAAGGAGCTGTAGTTTAGCAGCCCGCTGCAGTCGGGCCTCAGTCTCAACTTTATCCTCTTAAATCTTCTGCTTCTTCGCTGAAGTCACCTAGAATTCCTTTTGCAGCCGAATCACCCGCTATCTCACCTTCCGCAGCTACTAGTTTTTTTGGTTGAAAGCGTAATTCTTTTCCCTCAGCTATTTCTACAGGGCGGCGGCCCTCACCTTCTTCGGCTCGAGCTCCTTGCTGACTCTTGAGACTTCTGCAAAGGCTTTGGTCCACTGGCAGAGGGACTTGCAGGCCTAGCTAGACTTTCCGACAACCACTGGGTCGAACCCGGGGTTGCCTGTGTAGGTCTTCAACTTCTTGAGATTAGACTCTGTAGTGTTTGCAGGGTCCAAATTTTTTATTCTTTAAAGGTAGTCAAATTCGCTTATGACTTTCTTTACCACTGCCCATTCCGTCTTCTACCCCAGCAGCACGCAAATCGCCTACAACACCATGCTGATCGGCGGAGGTGGACTCGTGTACTTCTTCAGTTACGCGATCTAGGCCTTGCTGATCTTGCTCACCGCGTCTCTTGCCTCGGCCAGCAGGGGCAGCACCTTCTCGAGCTATTTGTTGACCTCGTCCACCATATTGCTGATCTATAGTCTCTGGCCCTAGATGACAGTAGCCTCGTCAGTCACAACGGCCTACTTTTGGTTGACATCAGCAGTCTGTTCCAGCAGGTTCTTCATCGCCGACTCGGCCTTTTGACTCTAAATCACGAGCATAGGCTTCAGCTATTTCATTTTTATTTACAGTAGAGCCACTTTTTAATTAGTCTCATCAAGCTTGTGAACTCCTTCACTGAGCGTCTGCTTGAGTTTAGTTACAGAATTGCGTCTAAGCAGACTGATGTGCTTGAATAGGCGGAGGTGGTCCAAGTAGGACTGCGGAGTGGTGTAGACCTGACGGCCTGTGCTCTCCTTGAATTTTCTGCAGCCTTCCTTTACTACTTTAGGCATCCTGACAACAACTTGCACAAACTTGTCAGCCTACTCCTTAAGATCGACTAGCTACTTCACAGCGATTTACTTGAGGGCTTGGTCTGGCCAGTCCCAGCACCAGACGAGTGCGCAGCAGCTGATCAGCGCAGGAAACTTCCTACAGCTGTTTCTGAGGAAGGGCCCCACAGGACTGATGCCGAAGATGATGTGTAGGTTGTCTCTGAGCCGATTGAGCCAGAACTTGTAGATGTGTTAGGTCGAGTCTTGGACTTTGAGCAAGAGTGCGTCCTTCCTGGTCCGCTGGAGGATGTCTTCCATCTCCTCCTTCTTGCCGAACAGGCCGGGGATCTCCCCTGTGTTCATTAGATTGCTCAGATCTTCAAGTTGGCTCTCTTTAATGTCCTTCGCAAAATAGCAGACGCCCGTCCCTTCGCCTGCTATCTTGGAAATTGACTCCATCTCACTCCGGAAGGCCTCGCTCCCTGTTTTTATCAGCTGGTTCCGAATCAGAAAAGTCGAAAGCAGGGAAAGGGTTTCCTTTCCCGAGCCTGCCAGCCCTATCAGGAGAAGATTGCCGCGAGGCTTAGAAAGGACCCTGCTAATTTTGACAATCTGTTAAAGGGCCATCCTGAAGAAAACTAAATTGGAGGCTTTCATCTAAGCGGCTTGGGACTCCAAGAAACGCACCAGCTTTGCAGGGTCGGTTATCTATTAATTTTCTACCACCAGTCCATCCAGCTGCAGTAAATTTGAAATTATGATTCTTCTCATCTACTAAATGCCCAGTCCTAGGTTAAAACTCGAGGAAGTTTACTCCAGGATCCGCTCGAACTTTCCCAGGTCCTCTTCATCCCCAATTCGATCTCCGAAGACGCGCTGCACCTCGAACGCCCAGCAGCGCCAGATGCTTCTCTTGTTGCTGGTGAGACCATGGACAAGCCTGCCCAAGTCGCGAGTGGTGAAAACATAGTGGAACTTGGAAGGCGTGGGGAGCAGCTGGGATTTAATCTTGCTGAAGACGGTAAGAGAAGCTTTGATCAACCCTTAAAGTTCCTACTGGAGTGACTTGTTGTTTTAGAAAAATAGAGACAAGATCTTCGAGAAGATTTGGGAAAGGATCGGCAGCGAAGGAGTCGACATGCACAGGATCTGGAAGTGTCGGATGAATCTGTTCGGAAGCTGATTGCGTCCTCCTCCGGGGTTACCGCCGATGAAAACAAACGATGTGTCGCATACTTCTTTCCAAAAGAGTTTGTAAGGGTCGTAAAAACCCCCTTTGTCAATAAGCTGCCTGAGAAGCTCAATGGGTGGAATCGAGCCGAATGTGTCGAGCGCCGGCATGTTGATATCATCAATCTTGATGACGATCCTTTCTTTGGGTCTAGCTCCGAAGAGCGTTTTTCCCTTTTTGAAGAGCTTGGATTAGATGGCGGTTTGAGTTGGGCCTGGCTTTGTCTGGGCTGAGAAGTTCAACTCAATCAAAATTACCTTTTCCTTCTACCCAAGCTGTCTTAGAAAGTCTGAAGTAACAGCTGTTTTTCCTGAGCCAGTCATGCCAGTCACAAGGACTGGCAGCCGATATTCTAGGGCGTTTCTTAGAAAGGCTTGATAGCGAACAGTAGCGACAGTGGGTACTAATAGCTGATAAAATCCGAGAGTGCGATCAAGGGTGGAGTTAACAAGCAAAGTTTCATAGCTGACAAAAGAGGCCAATGATTCAGGGTGCACGAAGAAATCAAAGATGGACTCAGTTCTCGGGAAATGCATGTTCGGAAAGCAGCTCTTCAGTCTTTATTAGAGTTAGGAGTAGCTCTCCTCCCCCACCAGGCATCCCATCGACCAGATGCAGCCCCACGCCAGCACGAAGCTGACCTTCTTCAGGTCTTCATCCAGACGGTTGCTCGACTTGAGAGTGAGGAGGAGTGGAGACACGATTTAGATAAGCGAGGCGATGAGCCTATTGGAGCAGTGCCTAAAAGGGGAGTACATGCTGCCAAGGCTGGGGACGAACTCAAGCATTATTTTATCGACGATCTGTTAGAGATGAGCCTGCAATTTACTCTAGAAATTTAACTTTTTAGCCCAGGCGTTGTAAAACTATCGCCAGGAGATAGTCTCTTCGCTCGTGTAGACCATCCCGCACCGCGACACTGTGGCAGGTGAAGCCACCGCCAGGTTCTACACCTAGAATATCATACGAAGCTGCTCTCTTAGTTTTACCCGCTAGCCGCTCGCTAGGCACAGAGTTTTGTTATCATCGAGGACAGTGTTCAGGTTTTAAATCCATAGGGCATCAACAGGGCCGTCGAACACGACCCATCGCTAGGCCTTCATATCGAAGTCGGGTTAGTCGACAGGCGGCTGGTTGTGCTGTCTGATAATCGAGGAGGCCAAACCATCCCGCCATTCCCCCGTAGTAGCCTATATTTCTCCATACATCTCTCCTATGCTGATGCATTTCGGATTGAGGACTGTGTAAAGCACTTTCCTTTAGGATTTGCATAGGGCCCCAGCAAGGACCTTCCAAACTGTGGTTTTGCCAGTCACTGCCTTGCCCACAGTCATGACCCCGAACCTAACTGCGAGAGTCTGCTAGAGCTGCAAGATTTTTTAAAAAAGCGGGGGATGACATTATAAAGAGTCGACCTCGAAGAGTGCCCTCACATGCTTGAAGAGAGGTGGCTAGGGCGTGGGGCTTTGCAAGAAATTAGGAAAGAGGTCTTTTATCAAATTCTAAAAGAGCGGAATATCCTCTCTCGTGAATTTAGGCAGGTTGGAGTTTCGCATTGCCTCAATTAGAACCTACTCTTCCTTGGCTGAGCCGCCCTTGCGTTTAAGTGCGCCTGCAGTGACCAACAGGGACTTGACGGCCCTCATCCCAAAGTCGTAGTGGTCCTGGCTGGACAGCTGCTCACTGCTCAATTTGTAGAGCTGGACCATTTTCTTACTTAAATTGTTGGCTTCTTAGAATCCCTATGCGAACAGCATGATCTAAGCTATCATGGCGTAATCAGGAATCATCATCGAGACAGGTCTGAACAAGCTTTTGAGATTATCCGGCAGTTACGTCCTCCCCGCATACCCAGGGTTCATTGTCACAAAGCACCCGTAACCCCGTCTTAGTTCAGTCTACTTGCCCTCGAACTAAAATTAGCTGAGTCCTTTGAGCAGAGCAACTCGGATACTCTGCAGCTGCTGTGCAATAACAGAGAGTACCTCAATTTCGATTCTATTGAACTCATCTAGGCAAGCCCAAGCTCCTTGGCAGACAAGTCCGGTAAAAAGTCTGCTTGTCATCTGAGTCGTTATTTGATCCGAACAATTAAATACAATGCAAATTCTGGCCAGGCCTTTCGCAAGATCCTTGGTGCTTTAAGTCTTGCCCGTCCCAGCTGGCCCAGCGGGAGAGGCGCCTAATTAGTACAGGAGTGCAGTAGTGATGGTCATCCAGCAGCGATCTGTTAGGGGTGTAATCACCAGCCTTGAAGTAGCGCCTAAGTACTAATAGCCATATGGGAGAGTGGATTGGGCCTGCCTGGTAACGATTTCGTCCTTGTCTTACTCAAAATAGTACCTCAACTGCTTTTGCCACTCGAAGTTGCTCGCTGATTCCACTTACCCGTTCAACAGGTTGCTAATTATGTCGCGGTTGTGCACCTACGCAGTTATCAGCGATATCAGCACCTTCCGTCGCAGTTCTGGCAGGTCGCCCGCCACCTGGCTGCTCAGTAAGCTTAGCTGCTGCAGCACCTATTCGTACCACTAGCTTAATCCATTGGGCTTATTGGACATTTCGTTCAAGACCTCCTAAGTGTTAGTGCACCAGAGGACTTGGGAGACAACTGATACGATCTGGGCCTTCTGCTTGGCTATCCACTACTGCCTGCTTCTGACAACTCCAGTGAGCAAATCGTTGAGGCCATTCTTGATAAATCTTTTGAGAGCATCCAACATGCCTTTCTGAAGTTGATCCAGCCAAACCTATACTCCACTCTTGGTGGTCGGAAAGCTGTTTATCAGCTGCAATTTCTAACCCTCGGGACTGGCCACCCCGGTGAGCAGCGTGTCTCTCTCGAGGAGGATCAGACTCACTCCCTCGAAGCACTTGTTGACATGGAGCTGGACTGCCGACGGACTCGGCCTGGCCAGAATGAGCAGCAGCTAGTCATTACTGAGAAAGTAAAATCTCGGGAAGAATTTGCGTTTGAGCTAGAGGTAGTCCTCCAGGAGATGTTCGATGTGGTTGAGAGACTACTCAGTCTTTAGCAGGGAGTCGATGAGTCCTTGGATTTTGAGGAGCCTGAGGATCTTCGGCGAAACATACATCCGCTTCATCAGTCCTTTCAGGAATTTGTCGCAGGCCTAAAAGTCTTTTGAGGCCTGCGGAAGGGACTTCCTCATGTCAGGCCCGCTAAAAATGTTTTACAAATAAAGCCATTTTTTTTGGCATTAAGTCCACTTCTACACGATCTATTGCACACTCAGCAGGTCTTGCTGGATTTTCTATGCACGGCCCCTGAGAGGGACGATGAACCGTGAGGAGAGCAGGGCACTGATGTTGGCCAGACCCTAGTCCAGCTTAACGAAGAGGTCGTCAATTTCGGTGATCACAAATATGTCACCGTTTTAGCGATAGCTTTTGATCTTAATGTCGGCCTATTGCCAAGCTGCCTCGAGAGCCTAAAGTTGCACCCTGAGTCCAGATTATTGCCTTGCACATTAGGCAATGTGCTGTATCTACTCACAGTGCTCCTTCAGATTCTTCTGCAAAAATTCTTTGAATTTGAATTAACTGCTTCTCAAGTCCAAATCGCTTTCAAGGTGCACTCGTATGGCATCCCAGTGCTATTCAAGGAGACTGGGCTCCTTGATTGCGAGGAGGATGGGGATGGCCTACTTAAGCTTCCAGACAGACTTTTTCAACCGAGCAGTGGCTTTGTTGTCAGGAAAGATCCGCTCTGCCCTGAAGACCCGTTTGCCGAGGAGATCCGCCATGTCTTTAATTTATTTAAGATTAACTTAGACGGTCGGCAGTTCAGCTGACTAGGCAATGAGATTCTCGGCCAGCTTTATTCCTTCCCACAGCTGGAATTTTATCACGATTTAATCCTTTGTCTTCCGGATGGCCTCGTAGTCTCCTCCCTCCTTGCACTGTAGGATCTCCTCGAAGCTTATCAACTTCTGACACACCTCCTATAAGCCCTGCGCCTTATTCGCAATGTTCTCCAGAAGCTGAGTAGCAGTATTGACGTCTGACATCTGATTGTTGAACATCTAGTTCTCTGACTCAGCTCTGAGTTCGTCTGAGTCCTTCTGGAGTTTGTCGAACCTGAGTTTGAGGTTTTTCCTGCTTTTGTCCATGTTCTTGTTGATGTAGATGTCGGCCTAGGCGATGCTGTTCGCGAGAGTTACTTCCAGCTTCTAGATTTATTATGCTAACGTTTTATCATTCTTGGGAATCAAGTCAGGCACTAAGTTTTCTAGCAGATAATAAATTTACACTGCGCTGTTCACCTGCTCTCGCTTCTCACTGAACTGCAAAGCGATCGACTCCAGGCTACCCTTCTTAGCGATGAACTACTCAATCTGAATCACAATCCCCGACAGCTATGAAAGTGATTGTTCGAACCATAATTTCAGAGAGGTTGCCTTGCTCTTGAAATTAAGCATGGTGTTGGAGACGGCGAGTTTGAGAAGGCGGTCTGTGTCCTGCTTGAGATGGTTGATGACATCAAAAAAGTCAACCCGCACGATTCCCAAGTCGACTTCGAATAGAAAATTCTTATCCAGCTTTTCCTTCAGGTTGAGGATCTAGGTAATAAGAAGCTTTGTGACTTAGGGCTGGTTTAATACTCGCTGCTCAATGAGTTCAAACCGCGTCGACTTTAGGCGCCAGAACCTGCTCAGCACCTGGTTGTGTTCAGCCACGAACATGTCCACCCGTCGGTACGCCTCCTGCATCAGCTGCTTTATAGCGGAAATGAAGCTCTTACAGATCGGATGCTCTCTTATCCAGCTGGAAGGGTTTAAGAACTATGATTCAGGATTGCCCCAATTTTACCCGATTATGATGTCGTAGTCCTCGAGGGCTTACACGAACAGGACGAACTCCTTGCTCTTGGACCAACGGCTGATGACTTGGATGGCATCCTGCCCCTGGATAAACATCTATTGGACGGCGTTGACCAGATCCTCACAATCGGGAGTAATGCCAATGCACTCTCGCTAGATCTGGGGGAAGATCCTACAGCCCCTCTCCTCGGCAGGGTCCTAATCAGCGACCAAAGAGAGCTTGCTATCCTAGATGATCTGGACATAGATATTGAAGTCGAAAAGACCTGCCTATGACCTGATTCTGGCGATCGAGAAATCCGATATGACGTGCAACGGCTAGCTTTAGGGCTCCTTGAAGAAACCCTTCACCAGGAAAATCGGCTAGCTGGCCTGTCGGTAGAACCTTTCGTTTCCCTCCAGTTCCTAAACCTATCTCGTCAGCAGCTTCTAACGGTTGGTTAGCGCCGCCTTCTTCTCATACTTGAAGAGAGTCTCCAGCGCATTCGATACATACATGTTAGACAGGGCTTGGAGGGCGAAGAAATCGAGCAGGTAGGCGAGTCTGAGCATTCTGATGAGCCTCTCCCTCATGATGAGTTTGTGGCCGTAGTTCATATTGGGGTTGAGGTTGAGCTGCTTGAGTGCGTTGGAGCGAGTGTCGACCCGCTCCTGCTCCTCGTAGAAAAGCTCTCCCTCCTCCTCGACCTCTGCGTTCACGATATTCTCGAGGTCCTTTAGAATAAGTTTTTTTTATTAGGTAAAGTTGGTGTGCATTAAATTCGATATTCCTTGCAGAGCCAGCACTAAATTCTTGCACCGCAAGTTCTGCATGCCCTTAAACGACTCCAGGCTGTACGTCTATTTCATCTACATTTCCACGAACCTCACCTTTTAAATATCGCAGCACTGCTGCCGATGCAATATCAGGATGCGGCTGTACTTGTTATGCAGGTAAAAGAGCTTCTGTTTAAGCAGACTTGTCATGCGCAATTTACGGTCTTGGGCCAGGATTTTGACCCATTGTTTGACGACTTTCCATTTCCTGAACTTGGTAAAAAATGAAAGGCGCTTAATGTCGTTGAACTTATCTCGTTCGGTTAGCCATTACTCGACTGGAATAAACTCTTTGGCGATGCTGTTCTCGTAACGGGTGAGGCCTCTCACGCTTAATGTGAAATAGACTTTCATCAGCTTCTTCTCCATTATGTCTTTGAAGTCGATCTTAGTCAAATTGTAATGATCATTTGCCTAGTTCTTTATCAGATACACAAACTACTTCTCGGAAAGTCTCTTGCTTCGAGACTCGGTTGGCTGGACATTTCCTGGCTTGGTCGGCTCCTGCAGCTGCTCTTCGGGGAGAATGAGGGTGCGCTTCTGAGTGTGACGACTAGAGCCTGTCATCCTCTGAATGACCCTTGAGAAGCGAGAGTCAAGTCCCTAATGCTCGGTCTTGATCCTGATTCTTGATTCGGTTGCCCTATTAGGAGGGTTTTTTTAAGTATCTTCGACCTCAGTCGGCACCTCAGTTTTCATGCGGATCGTTGACTGCAGCTAGCGTCTCGACTCGGGCCTGATCCGGCCGAGCTAGATCCGCGGGAGCAGAATGGATGCATCCTTGGCAGTGTGACGCTTAGTGGAGAGGGGCTGTTCCTGCCTTTCAGTGTGTCCGATGAGGGATAAGTTGTGGGGCCGGTTTCCTTTGAGAAAAAGTCGTCCCTTAAGAGAGTGCTCCAACTTTCTATCCCTGTTCATTTAAATGAATTGTAATAGGAATTCAAATTCGCTTGGAGGAGCCTGAGTGCGCCTGCTTGGATCGGGTCGCCTTAAGCAGCTCCAGATCCAAGCTTTTTATCGCACTCTCTAGGCTGCCGATCTCCTAGTGCATTTTTGTCTGGAGCAATTTGAACTGCTATACCTCGCTTTAGAGAGCGTAGCAATGCTTCTAGCGACGGTCTATGACGCTCCTCTTTTCATCCAGCCTCTGCTTAGCGTTGGCTAGCCTGCAGTCCTACTCGATAATTTATTTTTTGAGCTTGCTTACTTACTCAAATTTTTTTGAAAATAAGGCTCTCGAGGACTCAAGGCTCTTCTCCTTCTCGGCTCTTCGCTTCTCCAGTCTCGCTAGTTACTCTCCCAGCATATTCAGCTACATCTACTCCATTTCCTTCATGTTCTACTGCATCTACACTTACCTTTCGCATCTAACAAGTTGTTCTCTAAGTTCTGTGTGGCGGGCTTGCTCAATTGCCAATCGCTGGTTAATTTTAGCAGAGTCCGCCAAGGCCAAGTCGGTCTTGGCTTGGATGTTGAGAGCTGCTCCTCCCAATTTAATTTTAACGTTCATGGGATTTAGGGTGCTTGATTTAAGATATATGCTTATATACAGGCCATTCTGCAAATTGGCGAACATGGCTGCCAGTCTGCCGCGCCTCAAGCCTGGCCACCAGGCGACTGTCTTCCACTATCTTTCAAAAAATGGTTATTAGGAGATGAATACAATGCGAATCGCATAGACGAGCTTTATAAAGAATAGTAGTCATTACAATAAGTAGGACCTGATACTAATGCTGCGCGGATACGTGAACTACAGAAAGTATTTCGGCGAGCCTCTTAAGATACAGAAAGCGCTGGATAAGTGCGTAAGAAGACTTCTTAATGAGCTTAAGGCCGACTAGGATATTCTCTTAATCCTTAATTTCTATTAGCGCATCAGCAGAAACAGCCACCAGATGCTCCATTAAATCCTCACTGTGGTCTACTCCCAGCGTACTCACTTTGGTTGGAACCTCCAAGTCCAGGTCGTCATCTCCAACATTTAAAACTCCATCTTCAACCAGAAGGTCATCATCTAATACTTGACTTACCTAGTTGGTAATTACTAGCTATTCAAGTAGGAGAGGGCTGTGTTCATGCTGGCTTACATCCTGTTTTCAAACCTAATCAGAACAAAGTTGGAGTTGGTCCGAGAGAGGAAAATAGCAGTGTCTGCTTTCACGGGTTAGCACCAAATAGACGAGGTCAGCTAAATGTAATTCAATGAGAAGATCAGCAAGCTTAGGAACGAGAAGATAAGGGAGGCAGCTTAGCAATACATGATGAAGTAGAACAAGCACGCGAGCCTATATGCATTTAGCACTTAATTCTTGAATCCCTCCGAAAAAGTCACTGCCTTCCTCCTCCAAAAGGTCCACTCCTCCGCATAATAATTTACGCCCATCGAGATCTGCAAACTGGCTGACTTCCTTGGAAAGAAGGATATCGTCGAAAAGTATATGTAAAAGGAGCGTCTGCTGCTGAGCAAGGAAGAGTGTAAGTTTTTGGAGTAATTTCTTAAAGGGAGATCTTGAGTATATTAATGAAAAAGCTATTGAACAAGTTCAAAAGCTATAAAGACTACAGAGACCCAGAATTTAGATCCCAGATACTTCGAAAGATCGCTGCCTACTACCGCCACGAATCCTTCGTCTAACAGATCGCCAGGCCCCTACAATCCTAAACTGTCTAAATCCATATTAAAAAGTGTCTGAAAACCCCAAGGTCCTACAGCTGTTCGGATCGGTAAGCAAGCGTGGTAAAGAGTCTGAGTCAGCAGAAAGTGAGTCGTAGATCGTCTGCGAATTCGTCTGAGAGGAAAGAGAGGGACGCGCAAATAAGCTAGTGGTTCGATATGATGACTAAATACTAGCATTCAAAAAGGAAAAAAGTCTTTATTCAGGAATTGCGAAATTTTCTCAGACAACCTGAATTCAGTCTGGCCTGCAGGACTCCCCTCAAAATGAAGAGACATCCAGATGGGCCGCTGGACTAGTAGGGGATAAAGGAGAGGTTGTTCCAAGTGCTGGGCGGACTAAACTGGGGTCAGGGGCTGCCGAAGAGTGTGCCCAGGAGGGCCGTTAAGAAACTTCTGGTGTAGAACAAATTTGTGCTTGGGGCCTTTAATATTTAAATAAATCCTTTAAGTATTGAGAACGAATTAGAGCATTTCAAGACGCGTTAGCACGAGAGGATGTGCTTTTACTAATTCAAGCGACTCTGGAAGGTGCTGGAAATGCAATTCCGCACTCAACGCTCTCCCCTCTCACTGCGCCTCTGATCATATGTCTAATAAAACAATTTATATCAAATCAACTCCCTATATTTATGACTCAAATCTAGACCTACTCATGCCGATCAACCAAAGAAGGACATCCATGTGTCTGTACGCCAAACGAAACCATCAGAGTGTCCCTTCAATCCCTCTGGCCTCCACTCTCCAGCCCACTCGGCTTGGCAGGCTAAAGAAGAGAGTAGTAAGACCGAAAAAGATAGAGTAGAAGAAATAGTCTGCTCTGCCAAGGAGGTTGATGTCTCTGCACAATCGAAAATCTAAGATTTTCGGTTTCATATGACTATCTTAAAGTATAATGTTAAAGAATTATAGATAGAAGCTTCAGACCTTTTCGTACCTGGCAAGGGAGCTCGACTCACAAGAGCATCTGCTCCATAAGTAGATAGAAGCCCTGCTCCACGCCAAAGCCCAAGTCCGCAAGGAGGGTCAGTATTTCACCGGATTGGGCACGGTAGCCGAACGCATTGATCGTTAGCTCAAGAAGAAGAAAAAGTGATTAAATGTTATTATTCCTACTAAGTCGAGTTGAAGGCGATGTGCTAAACTTTGTAGTCGATAACTACAACAACGCCAATTACTCAGCCATCTACACTCGATTTTCCACTCCGCTCAAAAATAATATCTCTTTAGCGGACTTTAATAAGTCAATGGGCATTCTGAGAAAAGCCAGCGGAAAAATTGCTGATTCTAGATGGCTGGAGAGCAATACTTCTAGTCTTGGAGTGGCCTTGGTTGTTTTTGATTAGAAATTAGACGTCAGCGAGCTGCTCATTAAGGAGAATCTTTAAGCAAGGATCGACTAATTATTTTTCAAGTTGGGGAGTGTGTCTAGCTTCGAGACACTGAGAGACAGCAGGACAAGCATGGTCCTGGAAAGTTCATGGGGATAAGTAGTGGTTAGACCTTAGTAATTAAAATCAATATGCTCGGTATTTAAAATTACTGTCTTGCTCACCTACGCTCAGGAACTCTCCCAAGGCAGGCTTCAGAAAAATACTTGTGTTCCACTAAGATAGCCCGAACTTTACTATCTCCCTCACGTTGACTCCGGGCACCAGTCTTGGCTTAAATCCCTTACTCCCAACGCTACTTGCGCCACTCTGGACGATATGGCCTACGGCATCCTTGTTTTTTCCTCGAACGCCCTCACAGAATTCTTCATCGACTTGCTCAGTCCTGCAAAGATTGACACGATGATCTACTAGACCTTGAGAGTTCAGCAACACGACAGAACCCTTTACCTGGTGAGCTCGATGCTGGTAATGAACAACTCTCAAAATCTTCCTCGAGATAAGTACCTAGCCTCGCTGCGGTGGTTCCAAACTAACCGAGAAGACCTTTACTTGGCAAGCGAAATCGTGCACAACAGACTTAAGCAGAATGCTAACGGGACTCTAAGATCCCAAGACTCCTTCTATCTCGACCCTGAGATTATTGACATTCATGTCAATCTCCTCTAGCGCTCGACCGCCCTCTAGTATGCTAGGATTTCAAGGCTCATTGACAGCAGAACCTTCTTCCCTAATAGTATGCAGCTGGAAATCTAAGCCATTTTCAACCGCGTCACCTACGCCACAGCCTTCGGAAGAGCAAATTATAAATTAGCCGGCACCAAAGGAGGCAGCGCGAATTTTCCGGGAATGGTAAACGCAGCGTTAGCCGTGAGTAGTTTCTGCCTGACATCAGACGAGCGACGTACATAAGTGAGCCTGATATACAACGGCCTGGGAAGCGAGTAGTTTTCAGCAAGACTGCAAGTGCTGAACAACTTCATTTTGGGCCTACAGTTCAGCTAATATCTAGTTAGGTAGATGCAAAGAAGACTCAAAGCTTAATTGATTATTTGACATGATATTCAATTCATAAACTATTTCACTACTGCTGGAATCCCTACGCAAATTGTCCCCAGCAGCAGCAAGCTTGAACCCGAACTGCCCCCTACTCCTTGCACCACGAACACACTCAACATTGACACCATCGTCGATGAGCTCTTCACCGTTATGAGCTGGCCTGCCTTGCGCTATCCGAAGATTTCTAGGAGGCCGGCTGTGGATACTACAAACACTCCTCTCTACACAAAGCTTAAAATCAAAACGAATATCCATGCCGATTACGAGTAAGATGATGAAAAAGTAAGGCATAAGGCGAGCATGATGCTGGAGAAAGCAAAGCATCCGGTCAGTCCGAAAAAGGCAAGGCCAAACCCATTCCGGTCAGCAATGTACCCCCAAAACAAAGACCCGAGAGTATTGGTGGCCAATCCTGCAGAGTATAGATAGCTGACAAACCTATCCGAGAAGAGTGGGAGGAGAAATTCCTTGAAATTATTGCCGAAGTACATACTGAAGTTTGATAAAAGCACTGTGGCCAAGTAAATCTTGATGAAGGCCTTCTCTTTCACCAGTTTACAAAGTTGTTACGATTATTGCTATTATTATTTATCGCTAATCGAGTCGCTTTATTAAAGTTAGACTGAAATCCTTACGCGCTGGGCCTTCTGTGGCATTAGCAGCCAGCCGACGCTTTGCAGCGCCGCACTAAAGAATGAGGTCTTAAGACTTGCACCTAGAACTTTTGAGCTGACGGAATTGGGGAAGAGGCCAGTTTTGGAGTCGAGCCCCAGGTTGTCAGGGTTGACAGATTAGAAGTAGTAGTTCATGAAGATGATGCCAGAGATGGAGGCTGTGAAGGCAAGTAGTCCTGTGATTGTGTTCTTATTCTATTTAAAGAACCTCCAGCTGTAGCGTAGCATTGGAATGAGGCTGAGGACTAGAGATATTACCGGAAGATAGAGCACTCCTACTAAAAACATCCACCTCGAGCCATCGAGGCTCAGTGCAGAAACACTCGACCAGCTAAGAAACACGCACAACAAAATTAGCCTGTTATAGCCTATTCTCGTGCTGATCTTCAGCGAAAAAAAAAACAGTGGTCCTGCTATGAGACAACATAGGCCCAAGTATGAGTTTTTTAGGGGGAGAGTGATCGAGGAGTCAAGAGAGTTGAGGTACGAGAAGTAGTAAAGCGAATTAATGAACCATAGGAAAGCTGGAGCGAGTCCTAGCTTAAAAACTAGCACACCTATCAGTGCCCGCTGAGGCTGTGATATCAACATTCCCAACAATCATTTTAGGCCTCCTAAATTGCTGCATTAAAACATCAGATGGCACGACTGGCCCCTCAACCTTGAGCTGACATTCCAATTTTTTTTAGATGTTGATTTAAACAATCGAAACGGGCCCATTTTCGGTAGGCTATTGAGAGGCTTAAATCCCAATCTTGATTGACTATTTTTTTTGTGTTCGCCAAAGGCCTGGGCTCTGAACCTCATTTTGTCCTGCAAGAAAGTTTTGAGACGAAAAAAAAGAAATATTTCTTCCCTCTCTTTATAAGGTCTTTAGACTTAGCTGAATTTGAGCATGCCCCTAAGTTTGAGCCTATGCCTGAGCAAGAAGTAGTTGGTGAAGACCTGCTACTCATTGATATTCATGACTCCGATGCGGTCCTCAATCTTTTGTGAAAACTAGCTCTTGCTCCTCCGCTTCTGATTTATCAATCTCAACTTCTCTTGCGACAGGCTCATTTACTTTACTTTTATATAAAAGCTGTATTACGAATCGACTCCCCTTCTCTAAGCGACATTATTATTCCTTCTACCCGTCCATCAAAAACCACGACCCTTTCCAGTTTACTTTGCACCAGAAATGTCCGTCCCCCGTCACGTGTCCCGAGTGGTAAATTATCCCCACTAGTCTCAGCTACCTCACCCCAAATCGCAGCACTTCATGGATCTCGCATAAGGCCATATCCTTTGTAGAAGGAGTCTTGTGGCGATTGATCTTGCACAGGTTGAACTAGGCGAACTCAGCTGGACATCCTATCTAATGTAGATTCCTGATCCATCCGTATTGACTGACCCTTTTTCGGAGGGCTTTGAAATTCCTTATAAAATAATTCTCTACCTAGTCCAGTGAGAGCAATTCCTGAGGGAATTAGGCCCGGATCTCGGTTAGGACCTTGCCAAAATGAATGGATGGGTCTACTAACGAAAAGAGGCGAGTCAGGGCTGCAACAGGACAATTGTTGCCTTAGTTTGTGATTTACATAATTGTTAATGCTTAGTTATCATATGTAAGGCCTGTTCAAGGGCAGCCAGCTTATCGACTTAGGACCCATCAGTGTCTAACACCTCAGGTTGCCTTACATCTTCTGGTAGAAGCTTAGAGGCTTAATCTCCTATCCCGGAATTAGCCGGTCGAATCGAAGAGTGCTCAATGAGGTTATTAGGAGCTTGTTGTTGTCAGAGTAAGTATTGATGAACTATATCAACTCCTTATAGTGGAGGTTGGCGGGACCGAGCTGCATGTAAGACTTGAGTACGGACTTGGGAACTAGCCTAATGGCGGAGTGGAGGTAGGAGGTGCAGGTCTCGAAGGTGAGTCCTCGTATTATTTTGATTTTGACGAAGATGTTGGCATCCTGCTTGATAACTATGAGGTTCTAAAATTATTGTTCTATCACCGTCTAGTTACGCATGATCCGGGTGTACTTGAGCACTTTGAGCTCCTCGTCCATCTACGGCTTCTATTAGCTAACCAGTGACTCGCGCAGGTCGTTAACTCGCTCCATTGACATCCAGCTCACCACTCCCCCCAGGAGCAGGGCAATCACAAACAAGGCGGACTGGGCCCAGCCCAAGTACATCCAGATGATGTAAAGCGCATTTGATGTGGGCTACAGCTGTCTTCTAACTGGAATTAGAATCATATTATCCACTAGCAAATTACTAACGAGAGCAATGCCGGCGATACCAAACATCATCGTCGTCTACACAATGTTCAAGATGTTCAGAATCTTGTTGGCGAAGGGCTTGAGACAGGCCCTCGCCATCTTTATCAGGCAGTACGTGAAGAAGATAGAAACGTGAATGTTGGGAAACTTGCCAGTCGGAATCAACAGTATGATGAGAAGTGAGTCGAGGATGGTATTTCCGACCTTATAGAAGACGGGGTTGAGAGGGAAAGCGATGCCAGTAAAGTTGTTATCCTGCGCATGAGACTTCAAGGCCGAGAAAAGGTCAGAGTTCGGATTCTAAGCGAGCATACTGAATCTAGATTAGCTGTCCAACTAATTTACATAAATAGAGCAGATGTTTAAAATGATAAAGCAGTAGCAAATCCAGTACAGAAGCATAAGCAAGGAAACAACAAAGCTAAGTATAGATAACCACCCAGAGAACTCGCAGTTGCAGATGCAGATCATGCTCTCCACCAGCCATGGAAGCATCATACCCTCGTTTACGATCTTGAACACTTGCGATGTTATCTTCCACAAGCCTTTTATTAGAAAAGTTATCACTAAGAGTATAATAGTGAGACCAAGGAAGGCAAGTGGTATGGTTGAGTCAAGGAGAAAGAGCCCAGTGAAGGCAGAGAACTGAGTCGACTCGCTTATTTAGTTGAAGTCCTAAGCTGCAAAAAAAGAGTAGGTCTCTGCAGGAGAGACGTTGGAGCCGACTTTAAAGAAAAGGGCGGCTAGGAGCGTGGTGACCTGGTAGAAGTGAAAGGTCTTCCTGAAGTTCAGGAAGAAAATAAAGACATAGATTCTTAGGTATGGAATTATGAGCAAGATTATTGGGAGGTAAGTGAGGTAGAACAGGTACTGGAAGGCCAGACTTATTTTCTACAGCGGCATGAACTCTGGCTTTAGCACGTTCACTGGCCACTGGACCGTCCGGTTAAAGCCGACGAATGGAACTCTCCCGGTCGTGCTAAGCTTGTTGAGCAGAAGACTCATGTTAATATCGACATAGACTACAGGACAGTTGAGCTGATTGATGATTTTGATTCTGAAGGTCCTGTTGTTCAAGCAGCAGAAGTAATAAGTGAAGCAGAAATCTACCCTCCTGCCTCGCTATCGGAACTCTAGGATGAAGCTGTTGTTAATCGAGGACTGTTGGATGCCCTTTTTCCCAAACAATACAATCTAGTAACTTTTCTGGCTGTGAGGAGGGCCTGCTAATCCTATGATCTTGCAGTATGGTTTGAAAGAATTGCACACCTCGTTGTTGACGTAAACGCCGCTCTTTGACATGCAAGGCTAGCAGATCCCATCTGCGGGAACGGGGTAGCTGCTTTCAGGACAGAACTAGTAACAAGAGCCTTGGTAGCTGAGGAGGTTGTCTTGACAGACCAGACAAAAGTCAGTAGAGTTGCAGAATCTGCAATTATTTTAGCATCTTTAGCATGAAGAACTAGTTAATTTAAAATATGTTTCAGGGCACAGAGAGAAGCAGTAAGTTTTATATTGGAAAAGACCTGCCGCACACGAGTTCCCGCACGTTAGATCCGAACATATAGGGCATATGCAGTGGTAGCAGTACGCCCCTGTCGCATTGTATTGGAAGGCCGCAGCACAAGTGAAGCAGGCAGTGGAGTTGCACGTGAGACAGCCGACGTGGCAGCTGATGCAGAAGATGTCATAAGGGTACTATTGGAATTCCCCGGGAGGACAGACAGAAGTGCAAGAGGTGTGAAGAGTGTTTAATAGAAAATTATCAGCGCATATCTGGCAATCTACCGAGTTTGTGCAAATATAGCAATTAGCTAAGCATGCTGCACAGACATTTGCCCCTACCTAAAAATAAAAGTTTTAACAGATGCATTCGTTCGCGAACACTGTTCGGTGTTGAGACGCTTTGCAAGAAAGGCAGTATGTGCTGCTTCCCGTGCAGCTCTCGCATTTCACAGCGCAAGGGGGGCAAATCGATACCCCAGCTTCGTAGAAACCCATAGCACATATACAAGAGCCCAATATGGCAGCCCTGTTTTGAATAGGGCTGCAGCTTATACAATATGTGGGCTGACCGAGACATGTAAAGCAAGAACTGTCACAAGCGAGACATACATTAGTAATATTGGTGTATCCAGGCTTGCAACTTACACAGGCTGCATTTCCTGAGTTGGTACAAGTGATACAGGATAAATCGCATGGGAGACAGCTTGTGGTGGGTGCAAGATAGTATGCCCCGATGCATGTGTCACAACTGTTGTTGTTATTTCCGGCGCACCCTGTGCAAAAGGTAGCACAAGGCTGGCAGAGCTAAACTCCAGTTTCATAGTAGTTGTAAATACATGGGCAAGCAGTTCCAACTTTACTCCTTTTATTTGCCGCATTACATGTAACGCAATTACTAGCAGCAGTTACACAAGAGGCGCATGAATAGTGGCAGCTCCCGCAGTTTGATGATCCAGTCTAATAAAATCTAATATTGCATGCACATATACTGCCGAACAGTGTTCTTTGATTAGCTGGATTGCAAGCCGTGCATGCAGTTGAAGCAGCCGAAGTGCACAGTGCACATGAATAATGGCAAGCGTTGCAATTAGTAGCGCCAAACGAATCGTAAAAGTAGTAATTGCATGCACACACTCCGGGTGAGAATACAAACCTATTGGCTGGACAGGTAACGCAAACGGTGGGAGTGGTTGTGCAGGTGAGACAGGAGTAATGACAGAGTGATTGGAGGGATGGCAAGATTAAGATGATCATTATATTAGATCTGGCCATTGCTTAAATAAAATGGATTAGTAGTAAGAGATTGAGCTGGACTTGCCATTAGATTACCAGGAGTAGCCAATTAATTAATAGGATATCTATCGCCTCACCTTCGACATCAATAGTCTCATCGATCTCATCACCTACTAAACTGTCACTCTTACTCCTGCCTCTCTCCGCTTCGATAAGGGCCCTCTGGCTTAACTCCGTCTGGTGTTACTGGCTCTGAGGAAGGTTGAAATTCCGAGTGGGGAGGATCGTGGAGTTGATGTGGGGCGGTGCGATCACATGTAAGGGATGGATAATAAAAAGGGCTAATATTACTTAAAATTTTTGAATTAGACCTTTAATTCATTAGAAAGCATCCATTAAAAAGTCAAGCTTCTCAGGTCTGTTACCACCTACGAGAACCTTCTTGCCTCGAAATTCCCTTAATTATTCCAATCAAATTCTCCCTTACAACGGTTAAGATTTTTGGCAGAAGCTTTTAAGATGTAATTTGTTTGTGAAGGGTAGAAGTGGTACATCGGATCAGAGGAGTGGAGAAGGGAGATTAAAGTAAAGGGCTAAGAACTTGAGCTGATGCTGAGGGAGGATGAAATAGAGGAGAGCAGATAGCACTCGGACTTATAAGATTGTCATTAAGTTAAATACAGATCTAAGGACTTTGATTAGTAGTAGGCTGTTTTATAATTATAAACAAAAGAGACATAGTAAAAATTCGATATTGACCTCTCGAAGCAGCCCTAAAAGAGCCAGCAGCAAGCCCACTCCGTCCAGTACCCTCCCTCCACCGTCCAATACCAGCCACAAATCTACAAGGAAATCAGCAATAATAAAGGATTTTATCAGATGACTAACAAGGATATCTAGAGAGCCAAAAGAATTTAGCAAGCAATTAGCAATCTGAATGAAAAAACTTTGGAACTGTAGGGCGTGAAATACTATGTCAACCATTATAAGTGTTTGCAGAGTATCCCCACAATAACCCCAAAATGATAAAATGAAAATTAATTCATCTATCCTCCGTCATGCAATTCTGTGACACAGTCCTATCTTCCGTGTGTCATGGTCCACCATTATCATCTTCCCTTTAAGGAACGGCAGGCCCAACACCCACTTCTTCCCCTCCTCCTAACTGAATGCTATTGACAACAGGCAATCATTCAGCATCAGGAAATTTTTCTTGCATTCGATAATGTAGTTGGGAGGAGTGACCTAAAATTAAGCCTAGAATGTTATCCAGAGGGAAGGCAATTATGAAATATTAGTTTTGGTCATATTGAAGCACTTGATAAATTGATTATTTTTATTCCCCCGCTTTTAAAAGTTACAGTACTTTAGTCCCTTCGTCTTTAGAATTTAATGGAAGTTTTAGACTTGCTCCTTATTTAGTAGAATTACAAACTAGGAGGCGTCCAGAATCACTTGCTGCTTCAGCAACATCGAATTCCGAAGTTCTTTTTTTCCAATTCGCAATTCAGTTATCTCCCATTAAAAATCCAGATATTAATAATTTTTCCATACCATTCCCTTGCTTTCGTCAATAAATTAGATTTCCAAGTCTCCAAACACCATATGTCCTCCCGGGCTGTTAACATAGATTGACATCAGTCTTTTTGAAATTTTGTTATTGAGAAATAAATGTTCTCCTAAGCTTCGGTCGGTCCAGTTGAGGCCAATGATGCCTTACAGCTTTTAGAAGGGAGGATCGCAAACGTTGAAGATAAATCCTCCGAGCCATGTTTGCTGCCCTGAGCCCTCAAGCTGAATTTTACAGTCAAATCCTTAAATTTTTCCTAGTTCATGCTAAATTGTTCTTTTTGGGGTGCACTGAAGTCTCTCTGGATTGAGCTTTACCAAAGGTTATCCGAAGCAACCCCAACCCTTGACAGCAAGGAGATCCCAGTCTGCGTCAGCTGTCAGTGCGAAGGGTAGATTGAAGACCTTGACTGAGCCAATAAACTTTTAATTGGCAAGGCGGAATGGGATGAGAAAGATGGGGTTGGTATTCCTCCTAGCAGGAATCCTAGTCCTTGAGATGGGAATGGCTATTGCTATCTATAGTAAAATAGCAAGCATGATATTGAAATGGAATTGGTCTTTAAATTAGCACGACCCGTCTCACACATTGCAGCCAGACTCAGCTCTGTAGGCTACGCGCTCGAGGGCGACCAAGACCTGATGATCAAGGTCGCAGGAAGGACTCTGAACTTGAAGAAGAACGAGACGATCGGCTAACAGAAGATGAAAATCCTCACGAAGTACTCGGAGTAAATCAATCGGCTGACTAAAATAGCTGCCCTTAGCTAAGATTTCATAATAGAGATCTAATCCCAGGTCTGCTATATTCTATGCGGCAGGAAAGATCAGTTCTTGTCTGCCACGCATTGCTCTCGCTTCTCCCATCAGTTCGCAACCGACTTGGCGGTGCATCCCTCTCTCTGTCTGTTCATCTAGTACCTTCTCGAGCATACACCTGGAGAGGGCAAAGGCCAAAACGATTTGCAGCTGGCGGCTCGGCTGGCTCTCTCCAAGCTGGGCAAAGATATGTAAAAATAGCGATAGTTGCTTAGGACCATTGTTTAATTCTCATAAAATAAGGTTAAAACTCTTTAGTAGTAGGCAGAGACACTGAGGAAACGCACTGTTCACTCCCAAGTAAGAAGGACTAAATGCATGATCTCCTTCTTCGCCTGCCAGTTCGTTGCCATGCAGTATTGCATCTACTCAGCCCTCTCCTGGGATATCATGTAGCCTATTGCTTGCTTACTAGGAATTTTCGATGTTAATGTAATTCTAGGCTACGCCCTCCTCACCGGCAAATAATATTCTTACGAAAGCTTATTAAAAGGTCGTCTGGGAAAATCCAATTAGTGGCAGCTTAGGTAGTGGACAACCGTTCGGACCCTGTTTACAAAAAGGCTCAACCTGCTGGATGTTGATATTGAAAATTACGCGAAAGGTAAAATGCAATCGATTTGAATTCAAGATTCAATTAATTTTCGCAACTTTTCCTTCTTGTCAAACTTTGAAGCGCAACCAAGGAACTACTTTACCTCGATAAGGCCCTACCGGATTATCGTAATCAGTTCCTACTTTTGCATTCCAAAGAAATATTATTTGAGCTAATTGAACCATCTGAGCTCCCTTTTTTCCTTCATATTTTAGAGTAGGGTCTTCAACGGCAGGTAGGGATTGCTGATCAAATATTTCTTCAATTTCACTATCCTGTAATACATCTAATGGAATTGTTTGTCTGTGTCAGCCACAGTCGCCAAGCAAGTTATCACCTACTAGACTCTCATTTAAATCTCCTCTATAATTGTTTTGTGCAGATATTCCAGCTACACACTTCTCTTCGTACATTTCGATATCTCAATCGCAAGTTTTATGTTGCTTATCAAATTTTCGAAGGAGATCTGCTCATCAGTGAGGAGCTAGCCCAGATTAAGTTGGAAGGAGATAGTCTTCTTATTCTAGAAAAAATATTTCTAAAACTTTTTAAACTCCTTGAGGAGTTTAATGTACTGACCGTTGGTCCTGATGTTCAAGACATTGCGGTCCTCGAATTCGAATTAAAACTATCCTTAGTTGTAGGGGTATTCGTAAAATATATCGTACCCTATCAAGTCCACATACTCCCGGAAACTCATATTGTAGATCTTGAACTGGAACTACTTCTTCGACTAGCTATCATCGATCTTTAGAGACAGGTCCTTCAGCTATTCATGCTTCTACCTCCTGGCGAAGGGCAGGAAAAAGACATTCTGCTCCTTAAGCGAACAGTCTATTTCAATCAACCCAGAAACGGGAATCGGATTTGTCTTAAAGTAGCTATCGATATTGAGATAGGTTCCATCAAGCCTTTAGAATATTCCCAACTTCTTGATATCCTGTTTATAATTGAACTCTCTCTTTTCAGATTCAAAGCCGAGTTAGGATGCTGGAGTGATAGGTAGCTTGTTGATATCGTAAGGCAGATCCGTTACCGCTATGCTCTTAGGTGTTATTAACGGGGTTATGATTTTCTGCTATCCCTCCTTGCGGAAATATTTTTTTTGCAAGAAATAGCTGAAATTTTAGAGCTAATTAAGAGAATTTTGAATTTCGTGGAAGGAGCTTGAAACGGAGTCTTTGACGATGAGCTTGTCGATGTTGTAAGCGCCCTTGTTCTTATGCGTAAATTTCTTTTTTACGATATCAATTCTCTATTGAATATTATGGGTCATTATAATAAATTTTCTTCTTCAATCACCGAAAATTGGTTTTTCTTGACACTGGAAGTAAGCTGCAAGTAGACTATCATCAGGAAAGTCATCGTCGGCACAAAGTCAAGGAATATAGAAAAGATGTACAGAATTCTAACGATAACGATATTTCTTTCCTATTTGTTATTATTATATTAAAAGAAGCGAATAAGTTGGTTAAATAGTCCGAAGAACATTGTGAAAATTTGCAGGCGATACGATTTTAGGATGGACTTGCTCTAGTCGCAGATGTCCTCCTCCTGACTAATGCGGCGACTCAGCAATTGCAACGCGATGTTGAGGAAGAACATGATGCAGCAAGGAATCGAATAATTCCAAAGGAATTGTATTTGTTTTGCATTCTTCCACCCACAAAAGTAGGAATTATATTTTACCTCACCTTCGATAACTACTTAGGTTTAATGAGGCCCGTACCCTTAGTAGAAGAAAGGTATCAACATTAGCACTAGAATCGATCCCAGACCGATTGTCAATATCCTTCTATGACTCTGAATTACTGATGACCTGCCCTTATTTATCATGTAGCTGAAGAACATTAGCACCAGTCCGCAGAAATAAGCCCCCATCCACCCGAAATGGATAAGAAAGGCCTGTAGCTTGCAGATGAAACTAGTATCTTCGTTGTTGAGATGGGTGATGAGGATGGCGGATAGCATGACGAGAGTCTCGAGGAGGACCATGGAGATGATGATCCTGTAGGCGATGTAGACGAGGAGCTTGCGAAGGACGATGATCAAAATCGAAATGCAAGAGAAAGAGAGGTTTATACCCAAAATAATAATCCTTGTCTTCTGTACTTAGTCCATATTATCAATACGAAGTCAATAAATTAAGTCTCCGTTGTAGCTGTCTCCACTCGCTCTTTAGCAACTCCTCCTCCCAACCTCCGCTTCGTTAGCACTACTCCCCCAGTCGCTCCAGCTTGAACTTCAGGCCCTGTCGGTAAAAGCCTCGCATGCGTTCGTCGAGACCTAGGTAGTGCTATCGCTACCAGCGCAGCAAATTGCGCATAATTTAGGCGTCCCTGTTGCATTTGCAATAGTAAAACTAGTCCTTGTATCTCTCGCAATATTTCACCATTGAGGTTTAGACTCCTAAGACACACCTCGACAAGGACATCAGCTCCTTCTCACAGAGGTTCTCTTATCAGCCCTGTACTTGGCAGCAACTTTCTGTCGAAGTTCTTCGGCAGAGTCGGAGACATCGTCGAAATGTCGAACTCATTTTCTTTCAAGTCGGGAATCAGGCCTGGAGGATAAGTGAGTATATGTTTGTCAACATCCGAGTTTCTGAGGTTCTGCATGATTGTATTTAAAGTTGTCTTATGAATGAAATCAAAGCAAGCAAGACAAAGAGTCAGTAGCCTCAGCTGTAGTCGTTCAACGTCTGGAAGAACCCGGTGTATCTAAAGAGCCTAGGAGAGCGGAGGGACAAGAACAGGTGGCTCATCGATTCAATCTAAAAAGAGTTTTCGAAGAAATACATTCCCAGCATGGGCTTTAAAATGACTCCATCCACCTACAAGCTCGACTCTATCGAGTATGGCCGAGTCATGAAGGTTCTCGCTGACTAAGTAATATAAGATCTGAATTTCATCCAACTAGGGCAACTGGGTTAGCGCATCGACAGGATCTTCAGGCAGATGCGCGCTGCAGAGAACTACTGCTTCTAAATGTGGAATTAGGCCTACTACAAGCAGTTCCACGACAGATCCTAGGTCAGGTACAGGTACATTTGCTAGATCTGCTAGAACTTAATTTAGGAGGTGAAGATAAAGAGTCTGTAAAACTAGTCAACGAAGGCAGTGATAAAGGAGAAAAGGATCGACATGAGTTCGGAATGGGCAGTCAGGGAGCGGATTAAATTCAGAAACAGGCTCGTCTAAGAGCGATAAGATAAATAGCTCTAGAAGTTCCTAGTGCTTTAGTTTTAGCAGAACATCAGTATGATTAACGCCTTGCTGGGGTCGCGTCCTATCGTCGAAAAGAAGAAGGCAGAAAACACAGAGCTGGTCCTCAACGACGCCCTTAAGCGCATTGCCGACAAGCACTAATCCAGCTCCTATCAGACCTAGCTTGACCGCGATGTGCTGGTTAAAATTTAAAATAGCAAATAAATTGTGGAATCGATCATCGATGATATGATAACTCAGATCAAGATAAGAGGCCACTAATTGCTGCCAGGATTCGAGTAGCGTATGGCCTAAAAATTTTTCAGGATGAAGTTCGCCTAGTTCAAGTCACGGCTGCTGAACAAGATGACCCAGACGTCCGACTTCAAGGGAAAAGAGAATATATTAATCCTTGAGAGCAAGATCAATGAGCTCTACGTCTAGCTGTAGCGCAGACAGGCAAAAATCAACGAGTACTAAGTTAAGAAGATAAAGGATATTTCATACATAGGCAACCTTAACACTGAGAAATAGACTCTGCAGAAGTAGAATGAATAGCTGAAGAAGGTGTTAGACGACCTGTGTTGCGATGAGTTAGACTCCAAAGAGAAATCTGTATAATCCAATAACCCCTCTGAGTACATGAAAAGCAGAATCTACAATTACTTGAGATCCACCAAATCGATCGACATTCTCAAGCCAGTTGTCTGCTAAAGGTTCACCCAGACGAAGGTGTTGATGCAGCAGTCGGTCGATGTGCAAACCGATGACTCTGTCGAGAAACAGTTAAAGTATCAGCAGGATAAAATTATAAAGTTGTAGACTTTTCTTAAGCAAAAATAGTATTAGTTAAAAATTAAGAACCTGAGTCGGAACTAGCTGCACCACACCAACGCGACCTTCCCTGCCAAGGCTCAGGAAGGAGAGGAAGCCAGTCTAACTGACAAATAGCTAATCTCTTAACAATCAGAGAATATTCAGTAAAAGAACTCGGTGCAGGTGGGACAATAGGAGAGTGATGAAAGTTCAAGAAGAACAAACAAATCTGGGATGTCAATAATGAAGAGAAGCCAGAAAGCGAAAGAGAAAGGGAAAAAGGATCTGAGTGATCATAAAAGCTCTAAATTCTATAAAGAGCGCAAATAACTCAGAGAGAAGTAAGAGATATTCTATAAAGACCGCAAATAACTCATAGACAAGTAAGAGATATCATAAAAGAAATAACCTTTCTTATAGTAATACGACTTGCAAACACACTCTCCCGTCGAAAGCCAACCCCAAACCATTCATCTACACCGACTCAACTAGAAACACTCACCAACATTAAACAACTAGCTCATTCAGGTCCCTAAGCAAAGAACCAAACTCAAAAAGCAGAGCAAAATGTTAAAGGGCAAATAGTCCTAGTCAAATCGCAGTACTGATAAGTTCAGGTAGAAACATTAGTAGTCGACTGCATTTAACAAGACCAAGTCAACCTCCTTTCAAAATCCGTTCAAAAACTAGGAAAAACTGTAAACTCCTAGCAAGTCTATCTCTAAGTCCTTTACCAAAAAGGAAAGCAACAAACTTCCCAGATTCTCCAGTACTTCCACCACTTCTTGGGGTAAAATTCTGAAAAAGAGGTCCTTCGACAATAGCAGCAAGGAAAAAAATCATGACTCGATAATCCTGACCTAAATCCACTAAGAGATGAAGGTGCTCAATGAGTAATAATAGTCCTAGGCCGAGGGACAAACTGCAGAAAAACAACTAAAGTAAAAAAAAGGGTCTCATAGCTCAAAATAACCTAAAAAGATAAGCATAGATTAGATCGATAAATCGATACTTCCACAGCTGACCGACTAGAAAAAGGAGGCCTTCAGATTCATGGGAGTCAAACATAAAAAATCAATAATTATTCACGCGAGGCCAGAGGAAGAAGACTAGTCGAGATGTCTCATAAGGTAGATCAACATCAAGAGAAAAACATTGACTTAGGGTCAGATTGAGCAGCTGTATTAATTACTAAAAAAAATAGTCAATAAAGCTACTTTTCTCTTTTAGCTGGGTTTAATCTCAAAACTTGCTAAATATCTTGAGAAACTAGGTAATTAACCCTCACTGGAACTCCATCACTCATAGTCAGTCTAAGCACCTGACCACAAAGAGGAGTTCGATAAAATTATTAAAGAGCAGCTAGTTCATCAGGAGTAAGCAAAAGTTTAATTGCCGAAGCAGAAGCTGAATCTAATTGATCTCAAATACGAGCACGGATTTGATCAAAATTTACTCCCAATAAATAAACACCATAAATAATAGAGCCCTCCGCTTGAATAGGATTTCAAAAACTAACTCTCCCTCCACCTGATTAATCAAACTATCACTTCCTTTCACACCTTCAAGGAGTTCCCCTCCGAACTCAAAACCCAGAAACTCACAAGAAAAAAGTGTGAGATCATAAATACCAAGCTCGGAGTGCACGACCTCTAAGTTTTCGGAGGGGCTGAAAAGGCGCACCAGTTCGAGAAGACCAACTTCAACAGCGTGCCAAAGCATATCTAAATGCACTACATGAATAACCAATAAAGATACGTAAAGGTGATAGAGTTTTCAATTATGCTCTACAAGAATTTAGTAAGTCTCAAGGCCCAAAATCACAAACTACACCTGCTCGCTAAGAATTTCTTAAAATATCCTTACGAAATGATCCTCAACCATTCCACTTTTGTCGATGATTCCAACGACTTCACTCTCAAAGAGTTCCAGAACAGGATCCAGTGGATCATGTTCCAGCATGTTGTCTGCAAATCGTTGCTCTGCACCCATCTCTCGAATGTTTTCATTCGCATTGGACTTATCTGATTTTTCATTCATCATATTAGGAATCTGATTCCCACATTCTCGAATCGAGGTACATGTCGTTGTTATAGCTGCCCAGCCCGAACGCAGGCAGCTGGCCTCCCATCTCGAATTGTTTTATTGTAAATATCCACTACTCGTTATGCAAATTAAACTTTCTGAGTTTAACTTCGTCCCCGAAGTTGAGGTCGTACTAGCGGATGATGTCAAGGATTTAGTCGTTGACGGAACGAAGGGGCTCCTAAACGTCGACCAAGTTGAGCAACTCCTCCTTGACCTTGGGGGCGTCAAGAATCATGTCGATCCCTATCTAGAATTTCAGGAATTGAAGGACTGCATATAGAGTTTGTATGCAATACTCGATGTCCTCTATCTTTTCCAGAAACAGGACGAGCAGCCCCTCTAGACACTGCCTGTCATTCAGTTTCTGGGCGATCCCCTCGTTCTTTGCAATATTTCCCACCATCATCACGATCTCGAATAGCATATCATCCTCGCACAGTCCGTTTGCCATTATTTGTCTTGCCAAATAGTCCAAAAACTAAGTGCTTAAAGTTTAGTTCCAGTCGACTTAGCAGTTAATCGAGGCGATAATCCCTAGCAGTTCGAAGCAAACGTCCTCGTCGTCCTCGTTCTTGTTCCTCTTCAGCACTATTTTCTGGATCTCCTGGATGAACTCTAACGCCACTTAGCTGTGCACATTCTGCTTTCCGTACTCCAGCACGTTCTTCACGAACTTCAGCAGCCTTGCGTCTTGCTTTCTAATGGCTCTCTAGCAGACTTTGTGAAAGACTTCCTCTGGAATTGACTTTGAATTTTCCTAGCAAGAACTAATGTTGATGGCGAGGGAAACCAGCTCCAATGCCACATGCCTCTCAGGAAATAGACAAACCATTTTAAGAATGATTTCTATCCCTTGATAGAAGCTAAAGCAGGGTCGAATCTACATATCGGTGGAAATTTCGTATAAGACGATGATGACCTGACTCCTCAATTGAGGAACCGTATCAAGCAGTTATATGAAATAAGGAATGATGCCTTACTTCTGCATTATTTGTCGGCATTTTTTATCCAGGGCCATTGATTTGTAAAGCAGCACGGCTTAGTTCAATAACACTAGGTCATTGCATTGGAAAAATCTTGCCAGTTTTTAGACAATTCCAGCCTGGATGATCTTGCCTAAATTGTCCGATACAATCACCAGTTTTCTTAGAAACTTAAGGGCGATGAGAAGGAGATTTAAGTCATTTCTTTCGAGCATCCTGGCGAGAGCATTTATTATTCCGCCTTTCACCATCTTCCTTTAGATTTAAGTGAACTAGGATAGAGCAAGGAGGATTGAGAGAGCTATGAAAAATATCCTATCCTGCCTGTAGATGAGGAGGTTGAGCTGGACTAGCTTTTCAAACGCCTCCTCTTTTTTAGCAGACTTTACAAGTTCCGAGTACTTCTAGTAACGCTAATCGAATCTCCCCAAGTGGTGCTATATTATCCCTAATGTTGTGCTGCCAACTTGTTCTTCCCTCAGCATCTCATGCAACTGCCTGTAATTTGCAAGCACAAACACAAAGCAGAGCAGGTTGGAACAAAGCTCCATCTTCTTGTTGAATTACTACTTGAGAGTCCTGATGATGGCGGAGAGGACTCCAGTGGTTTCGAGCATCTACTGAAGATTGTCGAGATTGAGAGCGAGCTCGAGGAGCTTCCTGCTCCCTTGCTATTTGGCCTTTATATCCGAGTCGTAGAGCTTCTCGATATAGGCATCTAGATTTTTAAGTTTGGCCATTCAAATTAATTAAAGAAATCATCCTTATCGACCCATGTAAAAATAAGGCAAGGCCCACCAACCCTCCCCATTAAGGTTTTAATAAGGCAAGGCCCACCAACCCTCCCCATTAAGGATTTAATAAGGCAAGGCCCACCAACCCGGCAGATACAGATTTTCCATGTTCTCCCGCAAAGTCCACCAACAGAGTAAAGGCAAGAAGAAGTCGCTAACTGATAAACAGAGCCTGATGCAGATCTACTTCTAGCCAAACAACTACGGCCCATTCACAAAAAACTATAAAGCGCAGAGACAGCATAATCTAAAGTCTTATCCGCAAATTAGGATAGAAAGGCTTCTTAAAATAGAAGCAATTGAGCCTTAATTGAAAATTATAAAAAAGAACTTTTCTTTCAAAGAATCCGTCCTCCGCAGACTCTAACCCGAGCCAACTGACCACGAATTCAAGCTCGAGTTTAACGACCTCCTCAATACCGAGCTCAAGGCAATTAAAAAAGTTGTTATTTGCTTATAGGATTGTTATAAATTTAGGCCAAAGGTCAATGTATTCATGCCTTACCGCGATCTACTTTGGAAGGTCTGCTATTCCTTCAACCTCGCCCCCTCCCTCTTCACAAAGATTGATAAGGCCTACAAGTTTTATGTTGGCAAGGGGAATAATTCCTAATTGATAAAACAGATGATGCGGTCGAGGTCGTGGTGGAGTTGCACTGAATAGATAAGCTAGGCGAACATGATATGGAGTCAAGTGGACAGCGATAAGTGGCATGAAAGGCAGCTCAGTTTCAAATGTTTTGTCGAACAAAGTTAGGAATGCTATTAATTTTAATTAAGTTAGAAGAAACTGCTTAATCCATCTTAACACGCACGATGGAACCACTACTTCAAAAAAAACTTCAAGTTCGACTACAACTAGTGTTCGTTCAGGACGCGTCGCTAGTTGGTTGAGTCCTATCGGAAAATCTAGACCTAGCATCTGGTGGTCTCGAATCATGTGCCTTCGAGCTCGGTGCTAGGCAACAAGTGCTAACTATATTACTGTCTCAAAAAATATTGTAAATCCAATAAGCTTTAATTGTTTTCTCTAATTCCAACCACATTCCATGTTCGTAGCAGTTCCGACTAATCCTTCTTGCGCTTCCTGGCCCACGGTCTAGACACCAATCTCTGGATCGTGAAGCCAGGCGAAAACACCAACAGAGGACAAGGGGTCGTCGTCTGCAACAGCATCAGACAAATTTGCGCTTTAGTCCAGACAAACTACCGACACTTGGACGGCTCACCAAAATCTTTTATTATTCAAGAGTACATTTTGAACCCTTTTCTTTATTAAAAGCGCAAGATCGATATCAGGCACTTCATGCTGGTTGTGGTCGCCAATGGCGCCCTCAAAGGCTATTGGTATGAGGAAGGCTACATTCGCACTTCGGGCTATTAATTCCAGACTGATAAATTATGTCCAGAAATCCACTTGACCAATGATGCCATTCAGAAAGGCACTCAAGACTACAGCAAATACGAAAAAGGGAACAAGCTGTCATATAGTTAATTCTAGAAATACGTGATGAGAATGCGGAACAGGTCGTTCAAAGGGTAAGTGCTGCCACAACTTCGATAGCTAGGGAGAGCGAGTCTAAAGGCTTCGTTCGAGGAGATGAATCCGAGTCGGCAGGACTGCAATTTTTAGCTTTTCGGGTTTGATTTTATGATTGATTAAAATCTAAAGCCGTGGCTAATCTAGATCAATACCAACCCCTGTCTAGAACTCTCTTCGCCCATCCTAGCCAAGATCATCCCCGCTCTCATCGAAAACGTACTCAGGCTCGGACTTGACCCCTTCTTCCAGCCCCCTCTCAACTGGCACTCCCAGAAGCCCCACTACTTCGCCAACGCAATGTCCTCCAACAAGTTCAGCCTTATCTTCGACTAGTCTTGGGAACGGAGCTAGAGGAATGAACATAGTCCTCATTTATGATCAATTATTAATTATTAATTGGCCTTGTATAGCTCTATTATTTCACTTGATCGTTTATACTATTATCAACAGCAACAGGCATTGGCTGATAATGAAGTTCATCTTGAAAACCTTTGGACTGCCAACTTTTATAGATTTTTTACTTTTTGTCTGCTCCTTAACCCTTGGTCAGACTTTTCTACACTACTTACGGTATAGTAAATATAAGTGAGAATTTTAGATTACAATAAAAAATAAAAATTCCCGATGGCAGGATAAGTGGTCACTCTTAAAGAATTCATAAAATAGTATAGTGAAATTCAATTACAGAATCTTAAAGTAAAAATTATCTTCCAGCACCACAAAGATTCTGCACTGCTTAAGCATGCACTGCCAAGTATCAACAACTTATGGAAAATCAAGCAAGACGGATGAGTGAGTGTAGGCTACGCTTTTTGATAAGGAAAGAGACAAGCAGATAGAGAGTTGCCTTTAGTCACTTTAAGTTTAAATAATAAGGTAATTTGCTAATTTAATAAGTCTTTTTGATAGTTAAAAATGGTTTCCAGTGTCCTGGCAAGACCTCTGTTGTCCCTGACCGCTATCGCTGACGAGGGACAGTGCTCTGGATTGAGCGGACGATAAAATCGAGAGGGGATTTAAGTTCGGTTACATGAAAAAGTTAGAGCAGTAGAGTCATTAATAGCCTGATTTGAGGGTTCGGTTGATAGACAAATCTTGCAAACTAACTTTATTCTTAAAAGGAATGGAGTAATCTCTTGTGAATTTATGCCATGATTAACTCTCCTTCCAAAACGACCCTATCGACCCCATCGACTTTAGGCTCTATATTTTTAAGTCCTCTTGACTCAGGCAGAGACCCAGCGACTACAGCTGGCCCAAGGTTATCCTGGTTTTGGAAGAATTTGCTTTTAGTTGCTTTATTCGCTCTCGAATGACCAGGTAGCGATTTCTAATAACGAACTTGCAGCTTGCCCTTTTTTAGATATTCATATTAATAATGAACTCAAATAATTGAAACAGCTGGCAATTAAAATAAAGCGAGAGGTCTAAATGGCCGAACAATATAATCTGACATGCTACTGATCACGAGACTGCTACCGGATTTAGCAAAGGGTCTAGGTAAACTTGATGGAAATAAATTTCTGTATCGAATTGAATAAATAAAGGCACGGTAGTGAATAAAGATAGGCCCTACACAATGTCTTAGAACAATAGATTTTTTTTCGTCTCATTTATTATACACAATTTCAGATTGATTATAACACGTATGTTTGTATTTCTGGGATGGACGGCTCTCGCCATCGTCGACAGGACCTACTATCACACCCTCGGCGTCGACATCACAGCCTCTGACCTCCAGATCAAAGAGGCCTACCGATACCTCTCCAAGAAAATGCATCCTGACAGAGCCAAACTCTCAGATCGCCAGGAGGCCCAAGAACAATTCCAGCGAGTGAATGTAGCCTACTAGACACTCGCTGACCCCGATAAGCGAAACGCCTACGATAAGTTGGGAGTCCATCTCAACGACTAAAACAGGAAACAAATTTTTTAAAACACCATCCAGAAAATGCACACCACCACTCTCGAGCTCAAGGTCTCTCTCGCCGATCTTTTCAAAAGCGAACGAATGACCTTTGCCGTCAAACGAACAGGAGCCTGCTCCCATTGTCATGGCACAGGTGCTTTTTCCCCTTAGCACCTCAGTAAATGTCCTGTTTGCTCTGGAAAGGGTATGGTAGAATAAAAGCAGCACTTCCCGAACGGATACTACAACATGATATACAACAAGTGTTCGAGGTGCCAAGGATCAGGACAAATTCCATCAAAAGCATGTCCAGTTTGTTCAGGTCGTAAAATAATGCCCAATCAGATCAGAAATTACACTATAGACTTGAACAGAGGAATGACCTCTGGAACACAAATTTTAGTAAAAAATTTAGGTGATGAGCCTGTCGTAGGGATACCTGGAGATTGCCTTGTGGTGTTGACAGAAACCCCTGATAAAAATTTTAGAAGAAGTGGTCCCAAAGATTTGAGGACAGTAATTGAGATAAGTTTAAAGGAGGCTTTACTCGGGTTCGAGCGTTAAATCTAACATATGGATGGCAGAAAAATATTAATGAGCAGTACAAAAATAACTCAGCCGTCAGAAATAATACGCCTGAGAGGATAAGGAATGGGAGAGCGCGGGGAAGAGGGGGACCTACAAGTGGAGGTGAGACTCCGAATTCCACCCTTGTCGCAAGATTCTGTCGATAAATTGTTGAAAGGAGCAGGATTCTTAAGTTGATTATACAATGAATAATAGTCTGTTGTTATAAAATAAGTCAGGATTTTTCCATTACCTTCGGTAGATAAAAAACGCCGTTTTCAGCGCACTTTTCGTCGTTCTCAATGAAATCGGCGAAGAGGATATTAGTCTCTTCGATGTAATCAAGGAATCCGGAATAGACTACATCCAGATGATCTACTTCCCGTTCTCACCCATAGTGATCCATGTGTGGAACGCTGACAACACGTTGGTGACGATCCAGTCAATCTTCAACCGGTTCAGTCTATCAAATTATTTACCTAATTTAAACCTGACTGCTTTCCTGCTGACGAATTACGCTCTGGTTGTGCTTATCCTTCTTTTTATAGCAGATATTATCTATGTATCTTACTCCTTTTCCAAGAAGAAATTTCAGACTTTGTGGCCTCTCGAACTCCTCGCGATTCTTGCTCCTCGTATGGTAACTTTCCTTTTCCTTCCCATCACTGAGACTCTCATAGAAATCGTCACATGCGGCTTCGATTAAAAAACTAATCAATTCAGACTTTAGTCCCAGCAGTCCATGGTGTGCTGGTAGGGTTGGCACATCCTGCACGCGTCGGTGAGCATAACGTGCGTGTTCTTGTTCGTGGTGGTGTGTTCGGTGGTGACGCTTACGCTTTACGAGCCAAGGATGCGTAAGGAGGTGATAACCTGTCGCCAAAATTCGAATGCGTAGGTAATTTACATTCTAAACAAAATACTAATCAATATCTTCTTTTCCTTCAACATCATTCGCAACGACTGGTTCTATGTCCTCCTTCTTTTCTTCCTCTCTGGTTGGCTCTTCTGGGCCTACAACCTCAAGGACCCCATCTACAACAAATCTGTCTCCAAATTTTTCAGGATTGCGAGCAGTTATTTCTTCTGGACTAATTGCATGCTCCTCCTGAGCCTGATCCTGAGGCCCCTTAACTTTACGGGAGGATTGGTGGCGTGGGTGGCAGGCCTGCCATTTATTTTTCTGGTGATATTATTCTAAAAAAAATCAAATATAAACACCCTGTTTTCAACCAACATGAAATTCAGCAGTGGAGATTAGGTGTAGAATCATCTCAAGTATGTTTTGGAGCTGGTCGTCAGCAGACACGAAAATGAAAATTCGTTCATGCTCCTAATCGGCTACATTGAAAAGCACAAATAGCTGTGCAACGAGGAAGACTGCCCCTTGAAGACAGAGGTTCCCACCAAGTAATAGAAAGTTGCTCTCTTGTTCAAGCAAATTAATCGAATGTATTAAAACGGACTGAAAAAATTCCCATCAAACACGAAGCTTCGACTTTCATACGCCTTCTTCCTAATGGAAATGATGGATAGCAAGGATCGAGCCTACGAGCAGCTGATAAAAGCTGAGTCAACAAACCCAGATTTTAATTAGGAGTTCATTATTTATCGTTTTAAGAAAATAATAAAAGAGAAGCTGGAGGTAGAGTAGGAATCCGATTAGGACCAGAACCTTCTCTCGATGATCTTCTTCGAAAACGAAGTGGCTCTCTTCGAGGAACATATCCTCACTGCAAGCAGGCATCTCAAATAGTTCTGGGCCTAACTTAAATAAGAAAAACCTAACTCCTAGCGGCTCAATCAATTGGGAATTTCGATCAACGATTGTTTTTCGCAAATCTAAAACCACTTCGAGAAGCTGGTTGAGCTCAACATCAGCAGTTCCTAGGCCTTCAAGATCTACGGGGAGTTCCTGTTTTACGTGAAACAATAACCGGGAGACGGCCTGATGTACATAGAGAAAGCCAAGAAGGCCCTCGTCTAGAAGAAGAAATACATAGATAAGAAGGGGTAAAACGCTCTGCTTTAGAACAAACCCTACATCATCGTCCTCTCCTCGGAAAACTCTCTGGGGAAAATCTAAAAGATCAACTCGCTTTTCGTTGAGCTTACTGGCTTCTACGATAGCGACTTAGTTGGCCAGAAGATCGATAAACTCATCCCGATTCTCTACTAGGACTACCACTCTGAACGTTTAGAGGAGTTCATGAGCGACGGCTGTTACAGCGAATCCTACTTCAACAGCAAATACATAAATTTCATAAAGACTAAAATGGGGACTCTAATCAGAGTGAACTACTAGGTGAACTTCGATCCGATCAATAGCCGCTTTGTGGCTTCCTTCGAGGTCGCAGAATAACTGAACAAGATTTACGCCTTTGTTAACCTAAATCAAATCATCTTAGAATACAGCTCGAACTTCAATTTGGAATTCTAATTTTCCAACGAATAGCCCTACAGTCTATCAGACCTCTCAAAGAATTTCAATCTCAACTAATTATTCGAGAAGACTGATGGTCTTACGCTCACCCTCGACAACTCCAAGTTCTCCGACCGTAATTATAATATAACTGCCAATAAAATTCTAGTCAAAAGCTAGAATCTTTACGATGAGGAATAGGGTGGACAGAGAAGGCAATATTTCATGCTGGGCTCACTGTTGAAGATTGAGCGAGTTAATAAGGATTTCAAGATGGGCCTAACCATGATGAACACTTTCACGGGGACATCCTCCTATGACTAGAGCAACGCCGAAGACCTGCGCAAAACCTTTGCCAACTGGAACGAGTGCATCTAGGAGATCTAGTAGGAGGCGCTCATTTAAGTTCAGTAATAGTAGAACCACGGATAAGGCATCAAAACCTACCGACTCGAGGAGGGCTAGCTGCGCTTCGTCTACGTAGGAGACAGCTAAGAGGACAGGCTCCGCGAGTAGAGACGCTTCAACAATGAAGACGAGGATTACGACTTCTCCGAATTCACCTCCAACGAGACCTTCAAGAAGAAGCTCAAGTTCGCAATCAATTACAACTTCGACTTCCTGATAATAACGATCTTCAGAGTGGCGTCCTTGATCTTCTATTGCCTGATAATGGCCTGTCTGATCGCCAGCTTTAACTAGGCTACCTCGGCAGTCAACCGGTCCGTCTAAACCCTCGAGGATATGCTGGATATCAGCGAGGAATCACTCTACATCCATGATAAGATAATAGCCAGCATCAAAGGGGCGCCCATCGACTTGGAAGAATTGAAGTCTCACAATTTCAGTCTGAAGTCCGATCGCACCGCCCTGATAGGTCTTCTCGGCACCTACAACAACTACACCATCGAGCAAACGATCCAAGGCATCAAATCTGTTATTGTTTCAAATATATAAACCTACGGCTCTTTCCAGCAGGAGTCCATCCTTGAGCTGGTGACCAATTATATCAACCTCATCAAGCCTCAATTTACTTACAGGTAAAACGAGTCCAAACTCACCCAGGAGAGCAGGTCCGATTAGCTCGTGCTGGTCTTCTTCGTGCTCTGCCTCATCCTGGTCCTCTCCTTTGGAATTTACTGGATTGTGTTGCTGATGTACGTGGACAGGAGTCGTATCTAGCTTATAACCTGGTTCCTCAACATTCCGATCAGCAAAGTGTAACTCCTGTCAAAGCTCGTAATTAAATTCGTAAAGAATTTCTAAAGTGTCAAGACTATCATGGATAGAGGTCTCAAGGAGGAGGATATTATTAAGCCTGACATCTCGTCCTTCAAGCTCGAGCGCAAGCAGGACGAAGACCTGTCCAACACCCGCAAGACTCTCATCAAACGCTACCGGCAGCAAGGACTCTTCACCAAGGTGAGTGGCAATATGGTCTGCATTTTCTTCATCCTACTTGGGATGATGATTTCGGTGACCTATAATGTGAGCCTCAGAAAGTTCCAGATGAATGACTACAATAACTTGTCTCCGATCGTGTCGAGCAACCTGGAATGGATCAACGGTGTGCACTAGTACCATGCAATCCTGATGTACAACTCGATCTGGAAGCAGTCAATATCGGACGAGGGCGTGGTTAGGAACCTGGAAGACATCCAGTTCAACATGCGATTCGTGTTCGAGAATTTGAACAATCTAAGCAACTAGACCTTCAAACAGTATTTTTTCAACGTCTACTATTTGAACCTGTGCAACTTGATAAAGAGCCAGTCTTGCGAAAATCTCTACAACGGCACCTTCAAGGTGGGGCTGGTCAATCTCTTCTACCTTCTAAAATACGAGTCCTCCTCCACCACTCCCACCAATTTTGACTTCATGATATCCAACGTCTTTAACTTGATCAGCAAGAGCCTGCTGACCTAGTTCAGATACATAGTCCGCTAAAATAATAAGCTCTACATCGAGCTGTACAATGCAGTGAACCTGCTGTGGCTGATCCTGCTGAGCCTAATCTTTTTCAGCGTGTGGCAGATGTACGTGTCAGGAATAAACCAGGAGCTAAACCAGGTAATCCACATCCTGAACATGATCCCAATCGAAGTGATAATCCATTCGGACCGGGAAGTGAAGAGCTTCATAAAGAGCCTGATCCGGGAGTCTTCGAAGGAGATAAAGGAGGAGTAAAGGGAAGAGTGATTGATTGAGGAGTTCATCATGAAGGTAAAATAACTGATTATAGGCGTCGCAGGCATATACTTTTGCTATATCTTCTACGCAGTCTTCCAGGAAAGGCTCTTCAACAACCTCTACTCCTCACAGACCTTCCTCCCCAATAGGTTCACTGCTCCCTCCGCCGTCGGCCTCTTTCAGTTCCTTCTTGGCACTCTCATCGGCGCACTCCTAGTCAGGAATTAGCCTGTCCGAGGCTAACTCTCCTCACGGGTACTCCTAGGTGTTTTTAATAGCATTTCTCTACTGAGTTCAAATAAGGCGTTGATGTACGTGTCATTCCCTATGCAAGCATTGGCCAAAAGCTGCAAAGTGCTTAGTGTGATCCTGGCGTCACTGATCAACCCTAATTCGAAAAGTCTGTCCAAATAAAAACTGAAGGTAGGACTGCTATTTACTTTGGGAGTACTAATATTTAATTACTTCGGAGAAAAAGGCAGCAATGAGAAAACATCTTCTGTGGTGGGTATGGCTCTTCTCCTGATTTCGATGCTGTCCGATGGGATCTTGGCTTAAACTCAAAGTCACTTCAAAAAGACTTACCACCCTTCATCCCTAATGCTCTACTTCCATCACAATCTATGGTCGTTTTTCACAACACTTGTAATCTCCATCTTGACCGACGATTTCTCATAGATCCTATTCTTTCTCATTCACTATCAAGGCATCCTTAAAGACCTCCTCTGCATTTCTGTCCTAGGATTTACTGGACAATTTTTTATCTTCTATCTGATTAACCACTTCTAACCACACGTGCTGCCCATGGCAACCTCGAGCCGCAAGATGCTAACCATTCTGATTTCGATAGTTGTTTATGGACATCATATAAACCTAAAGCAAGTGCTGGGAATGGTAATCGTGGCAGGAGTGATCTGCTTCGAAACTTTATCCTCGTTTAATTTTGCAAGCAAAGGATAATGAATTCGCAATTATGTTTATATGATTGACTTGTAAACTTAGAACCCCCGTTAGGCACTTGAAGCCCTCCAAAATTATCAGGAACCACTGGATTTCAGGCAAGTAAACTAGGCTTATCTTGATCGATTCAGCCAATTCAGCTCCTTTCAGGCCGACTCGGATCTGCTTTTCTCCCACGACCACCAGCAGCTCCAGTTCCGAAAGGAACAAGGGAAATCAATTCCTAATTTCCTGAATGAGGTGCTCCTGATCAGTCTTGAGGATTTAAAAAACCATTTGAAGGCGAGCAAGGATAAGGAAAAAGTTTATGCGGTTTTTAAAAAACGGAAAGGCTGCACAGGAATCATCATGGACCTCACCATCAAGGCTAAACTCTTTGAACTCCCCCTTTAATATCTCCACCTTTCCTTCATTGTTAAAGCTTTCTGTATTTTGAACAAGGGCCAGCTTGAAATCGAGGAGCCCTTTGTTATGACAAGGATGCTCTCCTCTGTAAAATCAGTCTCCTTTAGTCCAAGGGAAATCGAACTCAGTTAAATGCTCATCCTCTAAAGGATTAAACACTCACTCTATGTACACTCTGCCAATGTTCCCTAGAAACTAGGGATTTACTCACATCGCACTTACATTATTTAGAGGATCTATGTCGAATAAAAGGCTGTAAAGCTGAGGACTGCTTTACCGCAGGTCTGGAGCGGATAGGGCTGCATCTAAGATCGATCGATTTCCCAAAAATTCAATTTTTCAAGCGAGTTTTTTGTGAAGCTCAAGGATTTCAGCTGCTTGTTTGAATTCGGATTGATCTCCTCTGATTTCGGAATCTATTACTTATTTAACTAGTCAGTGGCCTACAAAAATAGATTCTTTTTTTCGCTTTCGTGCGACTCGACTGCAGTTCTCACTCTAAGTCACTCCGCACTTCCTTGCCCTTTTTCCGTTAGAATCTATAGATAAGTCGAGGAAGATTTAAAGCTGCTGAAGAGCAAGAGTGAGGAGCTGGGCCGAATGCTTAGCTTGGTGGTTGAGTAAGGAGGCAAGTTTCTAATAATCGGGAAAGGCTAATGGCAGAACAACTTTACGAACGACCTGCGTTGCGAGATTGCGGGAAACCCCTCTGTCGATATTAAAATCAAGCGGCTCCCTAAAGACAAAAAATTTTAACTATATTCCAAAATTTTCAGAAGTAACATCGAGGCCTGTCCGCTGGTGCACGCCTACCGCCCCTGCCCCAAGGCCGACGTGCTCTTCTATAACGGCTACTAAGTCCTTGGACTAATGGTCATGCGGGTAAAGGCGATGTTCCCAGAGAATGAGGCGCTGTCGATCACACTACGTCCTTAGGCTCTGGAGAAGGAAAGAGTGAAGTGCAAATTCCCGTTGAAAGGGAAATAGCAAATAACCCAGATAATCCAAGAGGGCTCAATCGCATTCCTAAAGCCGTTGGGAGTGGAAATTAGTTTTCCCCCTACAAGTCTACAGTTTCATATGTGCGAAGTCGAAATCTCTTAGTGAAAGAAAGCAATTACAACTCATCAGGCACTCTGCGAAAGCAGTCTCCCGTCCTGCCACGTCCCCTTTATTAGGTTACCGTCTCTGGTTACGAACTCGCCCTAGCCGTCGGGCACGCCCTGCCAAAACATTCCCTTGAAGTACTCCCCGTTGGTGAGATGCAGGACTCCCTGCCCCTCTCGATAGCCATCCTTGAAGGAGCCCTAATAGTACTCCCACTACGTTTCTAGGTTGCAGAGATAGTTAAAATCTATTTAAAAGGAAATTTCAAGGGGGCTTGAATTGTACTCTACGCCCAACCCGTTGTATAAGTCGTTTTAGAATCTGCCGTTGTAAAGAAGAGTACCTTCAGTGTTGTAGAGCTTGCCTGTCCCTTCCTTCTTGCCGGCCTTGAGCTCCCCCTCGTAGATTTTACCGTCCTCAGTGCCGCTAAATCGTTGGCTGAGACTGTGCTAGGAGCTTATCTGGCTATTACTAACTGGGTTTATTTAGTAGTTCAGAGAACCGTTGGATATAGTCTTGTAGGTATTGGAGATTAAGGAAATGCGTTTTTGCAGCAGCTTATTTTATTAAGGACTTGCTCTGGCAGACCATCTTGGAGAAAATCTTAGCTTTTACGGAGATTAGCCCTCCGGCCTTGACTGCGCATGGTAGCAGTTGCTAGGCACGGAGTGAGGATTGAAAGTGGTGTTGAAGGGGCTACTCGGCCTTAAAGGGCCTTGCTAGAAGATGAGTAACGGCTATCTGATTTGGGCCGAAAATTTGAGCTATGGAATGACAGTGTAGTTAGAGTTGAATGTCTGGGTTTGGAGCTAATGAGTACGGATTTTGGCAGGCTGATGCCATATCGGCTTTATTTCAACCATGGGCAAGATACTTCGACTGATCTTGGGGGGGTTTATCAACTAGTTTATCTGATTGAAGGCGAAAGATTGAGGTCTGGTAGGCGGCTGGAAGGTTCGTAATTGACTCGTTTCGGCTGAGTATTTGGAATGATTTTAAAATTTGATGGGTCTGGCCTGACTGAGCAGGAGAGTTTGATCATGCAGCGGCTAATAAAAATTGCTGACTGGAGGAGGGATCGAGTAGAGGGGCTGAAGCGGGGCAGTAGAAGGGACTGGGAGTTTTTATATCCTCGTCGAGCTTTGGAATGGCGACTTAAATAACCTTTATTTGGAGGTCGCTATCAAAGGGAACAACTCGGAAGGCAGCAGCTTCTTATTGAAGAGCTCTGACAAGACAAAGTGCAGTCTATCAAGTCTTGGCTCCACTGTCAGCAATTAGAGCTATTTGTTTATGTTTGCTAGCCAGTTGCCCTTATCTGATTTGAACGGACTTTTGACGGGCTGCTTCCTGGCCAAGCTGAGGATGCATAGTCCGAGGGCTGTGCAGTCCTCGCGGATGGTCAGCTGACCCTTGGGATAGAAAGTGAGCGGTGCACCGATATTGAGGCTCTGCAGCTATTTGATTTCACTAAATAACAGAGGGTCAAGCAGCCCAGGACTCTTGAGCTTGCCTTTGCCCCTCGATACCAGTAGATTGTGGAGAGATATCTGGGAGTGCTGGCGATCGTAGTGCTAAATGTGTGCGAGTCCTGCAGTATAGTCCAAGAGAAGGCCAAGAATCCTTTCCTCATCGACCTAGTTGTGAATGCAGTCCGGATTCGTCAACTCGGCGGAGAGCGAGTCGACGCAGCTCTAATGGAGGATGGTCGCCTTGCTTGAGTTAGAGCAGATGCTGGCCTCTTACTAAATTTGAACTTCGATCGGGTTGAGCAGGTTGGGGTGGCTGAGTTCAATCCATTGCTAGAGATGTGTTCTGAAGAGGGGGACATTGCGGTTGTCGATGGCGAAGGTCGTCTTCTGGATGGGCTGGGAGGAGCGGGGGGCCAGCACGGTCGAGCCGCCTTGCCAATGACTGTTGCCCATTAAAGATAATAATAAGAGCTATTATCCACTTACTAATTTATTTATGAAAGACGACTGCTGCTCTAGTCTGTAGTGCAGGTTCTGTAAGGCCACTCCTCTGCCCCTGCCTTTACGCGCACCTCTCCCTCATCCCGACCTGCTGCTCAACTCCAAGCTCAGTCTTGACATCGGCTAGTTGCAGCAGTAGGTGGAGCGACTGAAAGGTTTTGAGGAACGAGTGGGACTGCTGCATCAGCGGAAACAGCAGATTCTGATGGCAATCAGATAGTAACAGCTAAAGTCGTAGAGTCTACAGTCGATTTAGCCAAAGTTTAATGTGTCGGTTGTGGATCCAGGACTAATGAAGTAAGGCGAGTAGCAAGAGCGGCAGAACATGGCTCTAACTGAGCAGCACTACGCCCTCCTCGCCCACAACAAGCAGCTCGCACAGCTCTTCCAGGACAAGCAGGATAGACTCCATGCCGTAGAACTCTAGATCTCTCAGCTCGAGGAAATCTGTTCACATGAACAGCAAAGGTTCTAGCAATAGGTCTAGAAGGTGGCGCTACTCAATTCGAGACTCAGTCTGGCTAGTCAGCAGCATGTCAAGCACTCTGAACTTAGCCACAAGCTGGCTGATGAGAACTAGCGATTCGATCATAGTCAGGCAGAGGTCCACCTTCGCCTATTACAACTCTAAAATATGAATAAAAGGTTACTGGCCAACCTTAAAACATTAAACACCCAGCATTGGAGTCTGAACTCAGAGTCGCTGAAACTCAAAGGCCACCTTGAGAGGGTCGATAGGGAATTAGATGAAGCTAGGCGATTAAGCAACAGTCTAGCCAATAGTTCGCCAACCGAGTTCATGGAGAAAACAGCCTAATTAAAGTGCAATAAGATCCAGCTGCAGAAGCAGATAGCCTTCAGCGAGCAGCGATACTAGAGCCTGAAGGGAGAGTGTGGCATCCAGGGCGAACACCTTAACTCGCTGTTGGAGGAAGTCCGGCAGCTTGAGAAGACGCAGGGCGACCTCCGCAAGGCCTTGGCAGGACGAATGTAGGTAATAAGGAAGATTTAGCGATAGGTTTGATGATCATAAGACTGCCGACACGATTTTTTCAAAGCTGAGCATGGCTCCCTTCCCCTTGTCCCCGCAGAGCAGCACCTTCTCTTCAGTCTCAAGGATCTAGCACCCCATGCCTTACAAAATTGTAAACTGCTGAAGAGTCAGCGGATTCTCGTACATATAGGTGTTCATAGCCGGAGCCAGGATAATCCTCTTGAAGAGGCCCTTCTCGCCTTTCTTGAAATCCCAGGCCCTGAAGACAGTAGTCTGGTAAGCTCGTGACGAGCAGGTTGTCGCAGATCCCATGACTTATTTTAGCTAGCGTATTGGCTGACAGCGGGGCGATCAGCATGATATCAGCCCATTTCCTCAGTTCGATGTGTAGGACAGGATCTCCCCTTTTCTCCCACTTCCACTAATCGGTGTCAGTGAGTATTTAGTATTTGAGCTGGAGTGCGGAAAGATCGGGTACGAATCGAAGGGCTGATGAGTCCGTTACCGTTGGGAGTGAGCACGACCTTGAGCTTGAAGTGTGGGGCGAGTGACTCTAGTAGTTGCTAAAGCTTTATCGCCGCAACTGACCCGGAAACGCCCAGCAGTAAATTCATTTCAAAAGTTGAAAATTGTCAGCGTCCCTTGCGATGAGCTCACCACCTTGTTCTGGCTCGTCTGCAGCAGCTACCCTTCCCATTCCAGCTACATCTCCCTCCCGTCGTACTTGCACATACCGTGCTAATCGTCACTTGTTATCAGGCTGTCGTAGCATTTCACGAGACTGCGGATCTATCGCTTGGGAGTGTATATGCCTGTCATGCTAAAGCTACTTCCGAGACAGACCTCATTTCCGACGGCAGCCAACTAGCCCATGGGGAGCTAAAACCAGTTTCGAACGGGGATAGGCATGGCGAGGATGGGGATGGGGTTGCCTGTGCGCAGGTCGACTTTGAAGAGTTGTTGTGGACCTCCGATAAGCAAATTGGAGTCGCTCTCTAAAAGAGTGAATTTCCTAGACTATTTAATGTTAGTACTCCACTAGGTCTTTAGTTTTTACAAATTGAACAGGCAGAGCTAGTTGCTCAGCGTCAGCAGGCTCTGGTTCCTGCTCGCCTTCATTCCCCGCACCAGTCCCTTCAGGTGAGTTAGTGTGTGCAGGTGCTAGTAGTTACCCTCACGCCAAATCTTTATTAGGCAGTCGCTCCCCCCTGAAAAAAGGAGTCGCTCCGCTTTGCTGACTGCTAAGGAGAAGACTGGTTTTCTATGTCCCTTGAGTTCGGGTATGGTGCCTTGTGAAAAGATGTGAATATCCCCCTTTGACTTGTTTCTTTTGAGCAGATTGGGCTGGTATTAAATGTCAACGACCCTGACAGTGCCATTTTTGAGGCCAACATAGACTCGATCAGCTGAGCAGAGGAGGGCACTGATCCTGGAGGAAGACAGCTAGATGCGATGACTGAATTTGAGCTAGCAGTTGTATTTGGGGTAGAGGGGCTTGTCAGTGATTTGGCGACGTTAGGCTGACGGCTGGGATAATCTGGACTAGAGATTATGATTAGGCACTGAGTTTACGCTTTGGACTTTTGTATATCGTTAGACGATCCGATTCATTCCGGAGTGGAGCGAATCCAGCTCGCTCTGCTCCTTGAACAACTACCGAGACTACCTTGCTCTCGACACAGTCCGTTTCGAGTTGTGCGACTTCAGGTGCAGCGAATGTGCAGTCAGATGCGAGGAATCCTGCTTGTCCAGATGACTCATTGAACTATTTTTGGCTTTAGACGGCATTTTACGAGCGACTTTTTCTTGGCGCTGGTAGAAATGTTAGAGCTAGCGATCCTCGAGTTTCTGGGTGATTCTTAGGAAAGATCGAAGGTCGTCCTGAAGCACCGCCACCTTTTGTCCGATGGATTCATGGTGCTGGGACACGTTGAGCTTGATTGTATTGTGCTAGCGAGGATGTACGGAGTTCCTTGATGTCAGGTCACGATGGGCCTTGATTCGCTAGCTTATGCTGTGATAGGAGTCAGTGCGCTTCTGCTTCATTAAAATCAAATGAAGAATGAGTTCATGTAGATAGTAAGGCTAGACAGATAAATCGACAGCGAGATCGCGAAGGGGGAAGCCAAGCTGAATCGCTATGTGAACGTGCTTCCCTACAAGGAGACGATGATCCCCACCAAAAACCAATATTTCAATGGGAACTACGTTGGCTATGACAACCTTATAATAGCCACGCAGGCTCCCACTATCGATGCCTGTTAGTCCTTCTGGGAAGTAATTTTCGAATAGCAGGTTAGCTTGATAGTGACTCTTTGCACCTGCGACAAAGGAATCAAAGGTTAGAAAAAACAGTCTGAGCGATACTGGCCTCGCCACCACCTCTACCGCGAGTTCACGGATTACATAGTCATAACAAAAGAGGAGCACAAAGAACAATAATACGAGCGGAGGTAGTTCATGATCGAGAAGAAGAGCACGAAGAGTAGACTGAGCTGCAGACAGGTGCAGTGGCTGGTCTGGCCTGACCACGGAGTCCCATCCAAGAAGGATTATCTTTCTCTTTCAGAAGTTATCAAATAATTCCAGGATAATTATATCGATAGACACAAAACTTTAGTTCACTGCAGTGCAGGGATTGGCCGCACGGGAACCATCATCAGCATCATCCTCTGCAACTTGTACAAGAAGTCCGAGAGGGACGTCGTTGCCATGCTCCGCAGACAGCGTCCGGGCATGGTCCAGACTGCCGACCAATACGAGTTCATAAAAGTCTTCAATGACTGGCGTTCGCACGCCTAAAAAGATTAATTATGAAAAAAAATAAGCGGAACAGAGCTATTGATGACAAATGCTATTTCCCCTCCTTCAAAGCCATGCTCAGCTAGGTCCAGAAGTAAATCGCCACGAACGAAAGCAACTATCTCCAACTTTGTGCTAACAACCTCAGAAAAATCAAGAGCAAGCCCCTCAACATCCGTGAGTAAACCCTGGAGCTGTTGAAGCGGAACGGACGGCAGAATATGATGACGTTCGTGAAGTAGGAGGAACACGAGCTGAACAAGATAGCGGACCGGCCGCAGATAATGCAGGAGCTAAAGCTGGACCTGAAGCAGGAGAGCCTGAATTAGCAGCTTAACTTCTAAATCCCAACTAACCTCGAAAATTATATCTAAATGAGTAGTTGTGCTAATAGAACAAAAGCTAGCCATCAAAGGACTCGGAACCAAGCCTCCTCAGGACGATGACTACCTTCCCTCCGCCCTCCAGAACCTTCGTTCCCCTGATAGAAAGCAGGTCCAGCTTGGATTCTACAACAGCTGGTTCATCCCCGTCAGACACTGGTCAATCAAAAAGATACCCGCCCATAAAATAACGGTGTAAGAACTCAGGTCGGACAAGGACATGGTCTACAAGAAGCTCTACCACCTAAAGCCACGTAACCCGTTCGACCCGAGTGATGAATAGAACTAAAAGATAATGCGAGCGCGCAAATAGCTGCGGAACAACATTGAAAAACTGAGGGCGAATTCCCCGCAGTTGGAGATGATGGTAAGGAGCCTCAAGGAGCAGGGCCACAACCCCCGGACTGTGTAAATTCGCATGACAACTCCTTAATAATGAATGGATAATCTGGACAATATTTTCACTAAGCTCCCCTTCGAAAAGCAAGTCTTCCTCCTCGCCACTGCCCTTGACAAGACTACCAACAGACTCAACATTTAACTATCTAACTGCTTCGACTAGTTCTACTCTGCTAGTCTAGCCCAAGATTAACTGCCGCCACTACAAGATATTTCGCTGCTGAGATAGGCGTTTGAGAACAGCTCGATGGAGATTGACTAATCAGGCCAATTGCAACTAAAATTTCGAATTCGTTTGTAGGAAGGCGTGATAATCAGCAACCTCGTTAAGCTCAGGTAGTAGAAAGTGACAAAGAAACTGTTATGTGATTTTTCATTCAGATTAGCAGAAATAATAATATCCAGATCCAGGTAGAAATAGGTTCAGGAAAAGCCCAAACTCGAACCCACCCAAGAAAGGCCTTTGGAAAATAGGAGTTAAAAAAGCGAAGTTCGGACAAAGCGGAGAGTCGAGTTGCTTAACCCAAATATGCGGAGACGCAAGGCGAAAGGTGCGCAGATCGTTGCATAGGTGATATAGTTTGATTGAAAAAGCACCCACTAAGGGGCTCGAACCCTTGACCACTAGATTAAGAGTCTAGCGCTCTACCGACTGAGCTAAGCGGGTGGCTAAAGCTCTCGGCGATGCCACTATAACTCAATTCATATTATGGAGAAGTCGAGATATATAGAACACGGCAATTAAAGTCCTCCCGCCACCGCTCCCTAGCTGCTCTCCTTAGTCTTCTTCTAGAGAGTCAATAGATTCCTAAACTCCGTCGATTGTCCTACCAAGCTCTGCATCGCCAGCGATCCTGCCTAATCCTTCTAGTCTGCTAATATCTACAATGGGTCAGGCGGATATGCCTACCTCTACCTGCGGATGTATAATTTCTTGCAGTCCATCAAAAAATAGGGGCTCTAGGCCATGCCGGGACCTGACGAGATCAAACAAAGACTGATAAGCCTCGACTTTCTCTCCATGTGTTAAAGACAAATCGAAGCTAGCTTCAAGATCAAATAACGGAAGGAAGTTTCCTTTTTTTTCTCGAAAGAGGGGTTGAGTTTGATTGAGGCAGAAGTGTCACTGGCAAGAGGTCGGAAGATCGAAGGCTAACGCTGCTTAAGGGAGATTCTTTAGCTCGACAAATAAGCCTCAAAGGCGAAATATAGTGAGATTCTGTATGGGCGGACGGGATACCTTTACATGCTCAATAGACTGAAGAAACTAGGCTTCGAAGGGATCAACCCCAAAGGAATTTTCGAGTCTGTTATTCAAGATGGTCTGAAAGGGTACCAATAAAAGTATAAACAGAAGCCTGACCCCACAAACAAATAGTTCAGGCTGGTTTATGATTTCCATGGCACTGAATACTTCGGTGGGGCTCATGGGCTAGCCGGGATACTCCATATTCTCTTCAAAACTATGCTCAACTTCTAATTGTCAAGGTAGTTTGTTAAAGAAAAATTGCCTCTTTTGAGTGCTTCTTTGCGTTACCTTCTGCTGATGCAAAACAAGGATGGAGGCTGGAGTAGCTCCTACAAACCATCAACACATTCATCAAAATTAGTTCAGTTTTGTCATGGCAGTCCAGGAGTAGGAATAATGCTGTGTAGCGCAATATAGGTATTGGTAAAATAAGGATCCGACAAATAATTGCTAGAAGCTTGCATAAGGAGTTTGACATTGGCGATAAGGAACGTTTGGGAAAAAGGACTGCTGAAGAAGGGAGACGGCCTTTGCCACGGAATAACTGGGAATTCGTATTTGTTTCATAGCTGCCTGAAGTTAATGAAGGCAGTTCCAGAGTCGTTAAAAGAGGCATAGTTCATAAGGTCTGCACTCAATTATTTTGTGACAGCCGAGAGCAATGTTAAATTTCATTAAATTATAAAGGAATTTTAATTTGAGGGAAGATAAAAAAAGGGAATGGCTGACTGCCCTTACAGTCTCATGGAGGGCCTCGCTGGAGACATCGTGACCACTATTGACGCACTCACTACAAACGGAGGCTTCCCTGGGTATGACGATATATGATTGATTAAAGATCACGAAGCATTCTTGTCAAGTTTCCTGACAATTACATCGTCTGAGCCCTTCTTCTCAGATTTTTACGATTTCTTAACCGATTCCTTAGAATTTTTAGAATTCGAAGATTTCGATTTTTACGTTGTCGATTACTACGAGGACTCACTCGATTTCTTTGATGATGATGAGCCGTTGGATGAAGAGGATGAATGTTCTGACGAGTCGCTGGAATCGGAACCAAGCCTTCCAATCCTTGCGTTCCTTCCTACATATTAGGCGGGATGAGTGGTGTCGTCAGTTTGGAGATGGTGCCTGGCCTCGACTGCGCAATAGAGGAGAGCAATTAAAGGAAGAATTTTCATTTTAATTATAATGGCACTATCTACATTTATAAGATAAACGTTATTTCAATTATCAACTTTCCGGCCCTCCTCAGATTTACCTGCTCAGGTCGAATTGTTCCGCCCATTCCGTGAACTCCTGCATTTGCCGCTACTACAACACTCGGCTCGCCTACAACACCGACCTGCACATCTCCTATCCTTATTATTGCCAAAACACTCGCTTAAATTACTAGAAGCTGATCTCCTCGGCAGCCAGTCCGTACTTATACGAAAGCCACTCCTACACTTCACTCATCTAAAACTCTCTGGTGAGGATGTTAATTATTAGTTGCCTGCTGATGGTACCTTTGCCTTATGACTACCCTCCTAGGGCATTCCAGGTATCGAGCAACTCCAATTAGCACTCACTGACTACAGGGGCTCTGAAGATGGTTTCGATGGATTCGTGGACCACATCGATGCAGTTTATTACATCGAAGTAAAATATTCCTTTTTTATTAGCAATTTTTTAGATCGCTTATCTTTTTTAATTGTTCACCTCGTAGCCCATCACTGATCAGCAGAATACGCGCTAGCAGGTCGTCGATTTAGAACTTGCTCAAACTGCCTGTACGACCGCCGTCACTCTTGCGCCAGAAGGCCAAAAAAGCTTAGCAGTCGTGCTCAGGCATGCCTAGCTGTTCTGCGTAAGCCCTGATGGAGGCGTCGGTGTGGGAGAGCTTCCTGGTGGGCCTTCTCAATTTGATCTCGGACATAAATAATGAAAAAAAAAATAGACTATATAAAACGCATACTTGGCAATGACACCATCTACGTAGGCATGCCCGAGCACTAGATCGTCCTCCACAAGAACGTCTCCAATTTCCTCACCATCAACGAGGCTATCTCCAAGGCCAAGACTGGCGCTCTCATCAAGGTCTACGCAGGCCTCTACCGCTAGGACTTGCTCATCAACAAAGAAATCACCATCGAAAAGGCGACTCCCAATGAGGAAGTGATCGTGTACTCAGCGAGCACGCCAGTCATAACAATTGACATCGAAAATCCAAAATAAAAGGTGAGGATATGCAAATTGAAGATAGCGAGCTCAGTGCAGTCAGTGTAAAAGGCGGTCTACAGCAATTTCGACCTTGAGAGCACCACTCTTAACGACTATACTAACAGATTTAACGTTAACTCCCAGACCAAGACAGTCATACTGCTGTTGCGGGGTGCGCTCTACATGTAGGAGTGCTATATCTCCCTCAGCTACGTCACAGTTGCCATCGAATAAATTATCTTCAACGTGGCCATCAAGAAGGATGCGTTCGGATATTTCAGCAAGTGCACTTTCAGGGGTAGTGAGGGCTCCACCAAAAAGAAATGCATTGGAATCCTTAGCAGGATGGGCAATTTGGGTATTCGATAATGTAAAATTTTAAACTGCAGTGTCGCTGGGCTTTTCTTCTCAGGCAGTTAGCAAAACCAGGTCCACGTCACAGGAACAGTTTTCCAAGGCAGTGAAATAGGAATCGTTGCCCTCGGAGATTTCTCCCCCATTATCGTAAACAACGTGGTGAAGTAGTGCTCGAAATTCGGAATCAAAGTGGGAATTTGCAGTCGAGCTAAGATAACCGACAACTCAATTAGCCAATGCGGGACAGGAATTTTCCTAATTTCTAATAATGCTTTGGTCAGTTCAAATAGGATCCACGAAAATTCTGGGGACGGAATCGACTCGCAAACCAGGGATTAGAAAGTGAATTTGGCAGTCATAAGGTCGAACTCCTTAATCGCAGAAAACCAGCTGAACGGAGTGAAAATTTCAGGAAAAAATAATAGAACCAAGATTTAGAGCAACAGCTTCATCGGGTACAACCGGTTGGCCGGTATCCTGGTCTAAAAGGGGGCTTAGCCCCATATTTTCAAGAACAGGATTTCAAAGAATATGGCTCAAGGGATCCTTGTCAAAGAGAAGTCCTTCGCCACGATCGAGTATAACCACATTCTTGACAACATCAAGGCCAACGTGGCTCTTGGAGGCTAGCTGTCCAGTTACAGCTCCTTGGTTAGGAACACGATCCAAGGTGGTCGCTGTTAAGGAATTTTTTTCTTGGAGGCGGATAAAACATTTGTCTATGACAATTAGATCAGTGACAATTATAACGGCCTGATTTGCTGCACTTCAATGCCGATCCTCTCTGAAAACAGAGTGGCCAACAACAAGAGTGTGGGAGTGCTATGCGTGAAAGGGTCTGCGCCTACCATCTTCAAGAACAAGATCGAGAACAACCGGAGGGCGGGAGTGTTCATCAGTGACCTGTTCACAGGGAAGATCTTCAGGAACTAGTTCGAAGGGAACTAGGCGTAGCTGATAATCGAGGAGAAGGAATCGTAGAGTACATAGTTGCTTATTAGCAACTCTATCAAGGGTGAAGTCAGAGTCCCTTCCAACTATAATTTCTGCTGCTGCATCTTCTGACTGCTCATTCTGTATTCATGCACTCCCGGATCGCCTGGATCGTGTCTGCTCTCCCCATCAGCTCCAGCACTCTCCTGCTCTCCGCCAGACAGGTTTTCGCACACTGCTAAAAGGACAAGGGGAGACAGGTCTTGAAGCACCTTTCGGTTTCGGTGTGCATGGCTTGGCGATTGGGTCTAAGCAGCTCCTTGAGCACAAAGTCGTTGACAATTATCTTATCTCTGTTAATTGGCATAATGGATTGCAGCTATCTAAGAGTTACATAGTAGTAATTAAGACAGCTTGTGATAAGCCCTGAGGATATTTGTTACAGCTTCCAAGAGGGCAACGAGACTGTCCACAAGCGCAGGCTCTTCACCGCCCTCCCCATCCAGCCCTTCGAAATGCAATCTATCATCCAATTGGAGCAAAGCATCCGCGAACTAGGCTACGAGCCCTAATCTAATTCCATCACCCTGAGATTCGTTTACGCAGGGAAATTCAAGCTGAAAGACTCACTCGAAAAATATAAGCTTAGGCTTGCTTGGCTCAATAATCTGCGCATTACTACGCCCTCTGAAACAGGCTAAAAACTCCTCAAAACTGGCTTCGTTTATGTCTTCGGCAGGGATATCCGACTCAGGCCTGTCATTATCGCAAATGTGAGGAAACTGAGATTGGATTAGTATTCCCTTTAAAACTACGCGAACGCCTTGCATATCTTCTTCACCACTGTGATTAAATGGATGTTCGTGGACGGGAAGATCGAGCAATGGGTGATAATAATCGACGTGGACAACGCAGGCTTGACTGAGATCGACTACATGGGGGGAAAGAATTTGTTCATGAATATGGCAGCAACATGGCCGGCACACCTATTCAAACTGTTTATTCTAAAACCGAACATCATAGTGCGGAGCATTGTAAGTCTGGTGCTGAAGATACTGGACGAAGACACCAAGCGGAAAGTCTAGCTCATTACCAGCTAGTCCTACAATAGACTGAGATAACAGATACCCCCCCACCAGCTCGAGACCAAGTTCGGTGGGGATCTATAGGACTAAACAGAATTCTGGCCAATCTCTAGGCGCTTCTGTCGCTAGCAGGAAGTTAGGGCTGCACAATAGTAGAGCTAACCGTCCTACTACTCATTGTAGAACAACTAAGCCCTCGAGCTGGAGCAGCTGGATGAGCAGTCGGTCAGGGCGCAGGAACGAGGAGGCGATGAGGTGTAGAGAGTGTAACAGAGAAGGAGAAATGAGAAGGAGGAGAAGATGACCTGCCTCTGCCGCGTCTTTTGATTAAGCAAAGAGTTTTAGTAAATAGCGCAATCGTATCCTTCGTAATAAATAAAATATATGGGAACACAAACCGTACTCTCCCAGCCAGGCTTCAACAGAGATGAGTGGAGTGTCGCCGGCAAGGAGCACACCTACAACATCCTTCGCCGCGGCTCCAGGGAGTTGCAGGAGTATCAGTGCGCCTACCTTAGCAAATAAGAGTACGAAAAAGACCTCGAAGACTTCAAGACTCGGTTCGAAAACAACAAGAACACAGTGAAGATAGTTTCACTCGCAAAGGATTCCAAAATGAGCTGTGGGTCTGGAGGGAATTACTCTGTGGTCACAGAGCGTATCCCGAAAAGGCTTTCTCAGACTCAAAATCTGCACTAAGTCTAAGCCTTGAAGATGCTTAGGGATAGCGCTGCCGGCTTCAATTAATGCAAAAAGGTCGAGGAGGCCTTCCCAATCAACGACGAGATGATCGGCATAAACGACGAAAATTTGACCAAGGTCTGGATTAACAGAGATTATTCACTCAACAAACCATAATTCAATATCGGTCCTCTTAACGAACAGACCATGATTAAGCAGCTGCTCGATTCCTTCCGTCCTCATATCTTTAAGGGCTTCTGCCCGCAATTCTAGGCTTAGCTTTAGAAGGTCAGCCCAACCCGATTGTCGCAACTGGTCAGTGTCGTAGGAAACTTCGTGACGAATTACGACTAATTCACAAAGCCTGTCGTGATTCCGACTCTGAGTCCCCTGCCCCAAGTAATCCAGCAGCCAATAATGGTGTAAACCCCGATCATGCGCTACGCAGAGCCGATATTGAACCCGCAGAGGAGCGTAACCACGGGGCTGATCCCGATAAGGTCAGTTAAGCCTCTTTGATCGACAATAATATTGTATTCAACTCATAAATTGCTTAGATCTTTATCTAGTCCGTCATGCCTAGTCTCTTTAGTATGCTGACCAAGGGATTGCCCCTTCAAAGCGCCAACACTCGATAACTCGAACTCATCCAAGACACTCTCCTATCCTCTGCACCACAACCCCGATCCTATAGCAAAGGCAAGTTCAACCCATCTGACTCAGAAAATTAGGAAGAGAAAAGCACTGTAAAGGTGACCATCAAAGGCGAGAGTCCCACTCCTGTACTCTCCAATTTTACCAAGTTGGCTGCTCGCTTTAAACTTAAAAAATATCTGTTAAAAAATCTTGCTGCGAAGGGCGTCTCACGACCTACTCCCATCCAGATGGCTCTCATACCTGCAATTATCTCGTAGCGCAATGTGATTGCCACCGCACCTACCGGCTCGGGTAAGACTATCGCTTTTGCACTGCCTCTCCTACAGCTCTTAAACGCCCACTCCTGTAAAGGCCTGCGAGCAATTGTGCTGACGAACACTCATTAACTAGGAATCCAACTGTTCAACTAGTTGAACTTCCTAAGCGAGATCGACAACCCGAGAAGACTGGTGATCCAGCGCGGAGACTAACGTGAGCTGGGATGCGATGTGCTAGTTACTACGCCATTGAGGCTCATCACATTGATCTAGAAGAATAACGACTTGCTGTGCAATCTCAGGATTATGGTGATGGATTAGTCTGACAAATACTTCGAGGAGTCTTTTGCTGAGCAGATTGTTAAGATCATCGAGGCGGTCAGACCACACTCCCCACAGTTCATACTCCTCTCGGCCACTATCCAAAATCCAGTCGAGAGTCTATTGAAGTAAGAAATCCTGAATCGTCCTTTGCGGATAAATTTCGGACATCAGAACACAATTTCGAGCTCGGTCTCGTACAGATTGGAATACTGCTCAAATTAGTAGGGAAAACTTATGTACCTAAAAAATCTGATAATCGAAGGTGGGTTTTTAGCACCAGTTCTAATCTTCACTCAGAGCAAAGAGCGTGCCCAGCAACTCAACGAATAGCTGCGCAAACTCATCTTCAGATTTAGGCAGGCTACCAACAAGGTTCATACTATCCATTCCGATAAACAGTTCGACGTGAGGTAGCGCATCCTAAAGGAATTCTAGCTGGGCTAAATTTGGGCCCTAATTACCACTGACCTCCTTGCAAGGGGAATCGACTTCAAAAGTAACTGTCTCACCAGATGTCAACCTCGTCATCAATTATGACGTGCCACCTAACATCCTCACCTTCGTTCACAGGGCTGGTAGGACTGGCCGCAATGGAAGGAAAGGGTCCTGCTGCACACTCTTCACAGACCTCGACAAACCAGTCGTAAGATCGATCGCCAACTTAATAAAGGAGTCAGGCTTCTAACTTCCCTAATGGTTCTTCTCCCTAAAGAAGGGGGGTCAGGGAGGACAGGACTTCCTAGCCAAACGAGAGGCGATAAGCCGAGACCCGAGACATCACCGAGACCCGGGCTTTTAGCAAGAAAAGAGAGTGATGGATGCGAAATATTACCGCAAGTTGAAGAAGGAAGAGGAGTGAATTCCTTAATAAAATTACAATTAATTATGGGCAATGAGTGCAACACCATATGCGATAATTGCAAACAGACTCCAGGCGACCTGAAGCAGGACCGCAAGGAGAACGTGGTCGAGCCCCGACTTCCCGGCGTCAGTTAGCGCATCCACCACTAAAACCTTGTAGATAGGAGGCCCAGCATGCGAAACTTCTAACAATAGTATTTCAAAACGGAAGAGCTCGCGAGCCAAACTCCGGTCAAGTCTGTGAACCCCAACATCCGCGAAAACCGTCCTCCTGCTCAGTTCAAGTCAGGAGTTATCTACGACGGCCAGTGGAAAGGACAGCTAAGAGACGGGTATGGTATACAAATATGGCCTGATGGCGCACGCTACTAGGGTGAGTGGCTAAACGGGAAAGCCAACGGCAAAGGGAAGTTCTAGCACTCGGACGGTGACTGCTACGACGGAGAGTGGAAAGACGACAAAGCAAACGGGTTCGGGACCTACACGCACATGAACGGTAGTAAGTACATCGGCTACTGGAAGAACGACCATCAGTAAGGCTATGGAGTTTAGTCCTGGGCCGACGGCAGCAAGTACTAAGGCTACTACAAAGAGGGCAAAAAGACTGGCGAAGGGATCTACTAGTGGCCGGACGGCAGCAGCTACAAAGGACAATGGGACGACAACAAGATAACAGGCAAGGGCACCTACGTCTGGTTCGACGGCAGGAAGTACGAGGGTGAGTGGCTCAACTGCAATATGCACGGAAAAGGCATCTATGTCTGGAAGGATGGCCGCCGATATGAAGGTTAGTATCAGTTCGACCGGAAACACGGGTTCGGAATCTATATTTGGCCAGACGGCAGAAGGTTCGAAGGGTTCTGGGAGAACGGCCGGCAGCACGGGAAGGGCCGGTTCGTGCAGGCAAACGGAGTGGCTCGGTAGGGACTATGGTTTGAAGGCAAGCGGACCAAGTGGCTTGACGAGGACATCTCGCAGAGCAGTGTCATAAGAGCTAGATGAGTTATATGATCATTTCTTTTACTAGTTGTTGTTGTCAGACTTAGGTGCCTACTCCTCCTTCTTGGGCTCTTCAGTCGTCGACCCCGTGTTCTTGTACACTGCCTCTCCGATCTTCATTGTCACCTGCTTGGTCTTCTCGACTGCGCTGCGGAGCTGCTCGATGGAGTTGGGGTCGGGCTTCTTCTAGAGCTCGTCGCGGAGAGCCTTGACGGCAGACTAAACCTCATTGATGACGTCGGTGGTGAGTTTGCTCCTATGCTCATTGAGGCTTTTCTATGTATTGTGGATCAAATTATCGGCCTAGTTTTTAAGGTCTACCACCTCTCGGAGCTTCTGGTCCTTCACCTTGGATTATTCTGCCTATTTAAGCATCTTCTCGATCTAGGCCTTGGGCACTCCGCCGGAAGACTGCATTGTGATCGGGTGGTCCCTCCCTGTTGACTTGTCTTTCGCCTTCACGTGCACGATCCCGTTGGCGTCGATGTCGAAGGTCACTTAGATTTGCGGCACTCCTCTGGGGGCCGGTGCGATTCCTGAAAGATCGAACTGTCCGAGCAGCTTGTTATCGGCCACGAGTTCTCTCTCACCTTGGAACACTCGGATGCTGACCATAGTCTGGTTGTCACTAGCTGTGCTGTAGACTTGGGACTTCTTGGTGGGGATTGTAGAGTTCCTGGGAATCATGCGTGTGAAGGCACCTCCCAAAGTTTCAATACCAAGAGAAAGTGGAGTAACATCCAGAAGTAGCAAATCTTTTACGTCTCCCTTAAGGACACCACCTTGAATAGCGGCGCCTATGGCTACAGCCTAGTCTGGGTTAACAGATTTGTTTGGGATTTTTCCGAAAAGTTGCTGGACCAAGGCCTGTACTTTGGGCATCCTGGTCATCCCGCCAACTAGAATTACTTCCTGGATCTTTTCCTTGGAGATGGCTGCATCCTTGATGCAGTTTTAGCAAGGTTTAATTGTTTTCTTAAGGAAATCGTCAGTCAAAGCTTAAAGCTTTGCCTTAGTTAAATTCAATGAAAAGTGTTTTGGACCCGATGCGTCAGCAGTCAGATAAGGTAAGTTTACTTCAGTCTGCGCTGAGAGCGAAAGCTAGATTTTGGCCTTCTCGGCTGCCTCCCTTAGTCTCTGGAGGGCAGTGCGGTCCTTGCTGACATCGATGCCGGATTGTTTTTTGAACTCGTCGAGCAAGAACTTCTGGACAATGGCGTCGATGTCCTCTCCTCCGCAGGAGGTATCTCCGTTGGTGGCCTTGACTTCAAAGACTCCGTTGTTCATTTCTAAAATAGATATGTCGAACGTTCCGCCGCCCAAGTCGTAAACTGCGATCGTCTTGCTGTCTTTCTTCTACATCCCGTACGCCAGGGCTGCTGCAGTTGGCTCGTTTATTATTCTCTACACATTCAGTCCTGCGATCTTCCCCGCATCCTTTGTCGCCTGTCGCTGCGAGTCGTTGAAATAGGCTGGGACTGTCACCACTGCCTTAGTCACTGTCTTCCCTATGTAGCTCTCGGCAGTTTCTTTCATTTTGATCAGAACATACGCACCGATTTGGGAGGGAGAGTGTTTTTGCCCTCCGGCCTAGATCCAAGCGTCCCCATTAGAATGGTTGATGATTTTGTAGGGGAGGTGCTTGATGTCCTTCTGAACCATCGGATCATCGAACCTTCTTCCTATCAGCCTCTTGCTGGCAAAGACTGTGTTTTCGGAGTTAGTGATTGCCTGTTGAAAAAAATTACTTGCCTCTTGGCGGGGGTACCGACCAGCCTCTGGCCATCCTTAGTGAAGGCAACAATGGAAGGTGTAGTCCTACTGCCTTCCGAGTTTTCTAGAACTTTTGGTGTGGAACCTTCTACGACTGCGACGCAAGAGTTGGTGGTGCCGAGGTCGATTCCGATAATGTAGTCAGTGTTGGAGCTGGTGAGAGTGAGTACGAGAAGGAGGCGCGGAGAGAGTGGCGGAGAGAGTTCCTGGAGAGGAGGAGTTTGTTGAGCATTTACCTTAATTAAAATTAATAATTGGTGATAGGGCTTTTATAAGCGTGGAATGAAATTGCTTTTTCTGGAACGGCCGTTCTCAGTTATTATAATGGATTTCAAGACTCAGTATAGTTTCGAGGCGAGGAAAAAAAAGATCTCTGAAAAGCTCGCCAAGCACCCCGACTTCCTCTACATCATCATCGAAAAGGTGCCCTCCAAGAGCGATACGCTTGTCTCCTTAGACAAAAACCAATTCCTCCTCCACAAGTCGCAGAAGACCTCTGGTTTTATCAAAAGTATTGAGGAGGAAATCCGCAAGAAGAACGAAGTCAAGGCGAATGCAGGTTTATACCTCTACTTAAATGGATAGCAGCTGCCTTTGAACAAGCGCTTCGAGGAGTTGCTAGACAAACGGGATGAAGACGGCGCACTCTACATCAAATATTCGAGTCTCGAGACTTTTGGTTGACTGGATGATGGTGTCATTATATCTTACTGTTGCCATTGTAATGAAGAAAGAGAACAGGTAGAACAAGTCGCACTCCAAAAACATCCGCAGAGTCTCTTCAACTCTCGGCCCCAGAAAACTCCACCCCATCGACCGCCCCGACTAGCGTTCTCTGGTCCAGGAGAATATTATCGACGTTGTTATCTAGTTTCTTAGTTCAAAAGGACTAGTCAAGACTGCAGAGAGCCTGCGGTTCTAAAGGAGCAGCGTGCGAACTAAAGGGTCAAGACAGTAATAAAGAAGCAGATTGCTAGAATATTTTTCGGAGGGCAAACGATAATAGTTCTTCGGAGAATGGAAGAAGCTCGGCCAGAAGCTGCTCTAAAGCGACGCCGGGATGAAGCTGGAATTCGAGTGTCACGTCTACTTCTACATCTACAGAGTCAACCCTGCCATCCGCAAGGACAACTACAACAACGAAGTCGACCGCGAGAGTTCCGCCGCCCTCTTTAACTACTTCAAACTAAGGGGCAATGAGCTTTCCAAGACCTACGATTCGCTCACCTATTACGCACTCCCCTACATGGAGAGACCGCAGGACGTCCCGGCCGTCCAGCACATCTTCAAGAAGGAATGGCTGGTGGGTCTGCGCTAAAGGCTGAGCAAGTTCGTATCGGAAAGCAAGGGGACCTAGAAGCGAGCTGAGACTGTATTGGAGAGCTGGTACAACCGCTAGAAAAGCCAGCCGAGCGAGTAATAGTCGAAAGAGCTGTAGAGGAAGAACCAGTAGCTGATAACTATAATCGACGAGTACAACAGTCTCAAGAAGAAGTTCACTGAGTATATCGAGTCTAGCAACCAGCAGTGCTACGACTCTCAAAAGAAGTGGTACATGTTCGCTAGGGAACTCATCTTGACCATCAAGAAGCAGGCCTCCTTCATGGAAACTTTGCGCAAAGGGGGTCAGGTCCAGGACTCCGCTATCGAAATCCTAAAAGAACGTATATAAAAATACGACAGGTTCCTGACTAAAAGTATCTAAGATTACATGGCTGACTAGGCCTCCATCTCTGTATTCGATAGGCCTTCCTACCTCACCGATAACTCCACCTTCACAATTCCTCCTGAGCCCTCTCGTATAGAGCTATCTCGCAAGCCCAGTGAGAATCTAATCCATCTGGACTTCAATAAGCTGTTTCGGCAGATGCACTAGCTCATCGAGTACGACTGTCCAAGAGACATGGCCAGAATCCTGAAGGCCCTCAGGAAACGTGCTGTGAACCAAAGTCTCACTGGGCAACGCTAGAGTATCTACACCTACTGCATGAAGGACATCTGCTTCCTCAAGGATGAAAATTAGAAGATAAGGAAGTTCGTTATCACTAATTAGCTCACTCGCAACTAATACCTCAGGCTCATGGACATTATGACTTCCAAGCACTACTCCAAAGTCAACTACCTGCTCGCCCACCCAACTCTCATCCCCATGCTCGTCAACCTGCTCTACCAGTAGCCCAAACAGAGTTCAGCGCGGAAGTTCGCCCTGAGCAGCCTGCAGAAGCTGTCGCTGCGCAAGTCGGCTCAGGAGCCTCTGGTCAGAGAAGGAATAATAGAGTGGACTATAAAAGTCTTGCTCAATTAAGTGGAGACCATTTCAGAGTACTAGATTGGATTCGGGACCGCCCTCCTCTGCAACCTAATAATGAACCACAAGTTCATCGACAAGTTCGTCGAAAACCGCCAGCCCCTCATCACCATGACCAGCTTCCTCCTTTAAAAAAGACTCGCTTCACACCATTACGGCTACATTGTCGGAGTTATCTACATAGCCACAGATTAGCCACTCCTCAAGTAAGAACTGCTTAAACAAAATTTTAAAAAGACTATCCAGAAGATAAACTCGCTAATCGCCCACGAGGAGTCAGAGGAGTTCAAGGTGCTGCAAAGGCAGATCAGCCACGTGGAGCAGCGGCTCAACTAGCCCTTCACCTAGCCACGAGCCAGGGACGACGATTTGGATGAAATCGATACTGAGGAGGAAGACGATCTCAGGATCGTTGACGATAATTAGTCGGACGAATAGTCGGAAATTAACACTGAGGTAATTCTTAAAGACTACCAGCTGCTAGGCCCAGACTCCGTGCTCCAGCAGGAGGCTGTCCGGAACTTCTTCTAGGAGAGTTGCAAGCGGATAGGGGGGCAGTCCATCCGCAGGGTCGATAGCAACTCCTTGGAGGACAACGAATTATAGCTTGGGGAATCAATGAGGAGGGGACGCCATTAATGACTAATTTAGACTGTCAAATTTCTATGCACCGTTTTTTGCGGACCTACTCTATGCTTAGGCCTTAGAGCAGCCACTCAGTCTCGAGGCGGTCGGTTTGTATTCGCTGAGCCCAGTTGTTGACCCTGCGGAGCTTGTTGTGGATGAGTTTGCGCCATGTCTAATTGAGCACTCCTATTTTGGATATTTATAGTGAAAGTCCTCGCGCGTAAGGGGACTGGTCGTAAAGCTAGTAGATCTAATCTGTCTGATTATTAAAGTACAATGTCATCTATAGATAGAGGATGTCTAGTTTATTTGGCCGATGATTCCTCTGTCGGCTTGAAATTGAAGATAGGAAGCTGCAGGAAGTGGAGAATGATGTCCTCCTTGGACCTTTTCCTGCCTATATTGTCGCGGACTTTGTCCCAAGTCATGTCCTAGCTGGCCAGCAAGTCGAGCAGCCTGACGGTCTCCTAAACAGTCCAACTGTTTTTTTGGGTTTTAGCGAGGTTGGGATCAGCTATATACCTGCTAACAAAATCATGTTTGGTGTACTTCTTTTTGTCTGATTCTGAGATTATGTTCTAATCACAAAAGCAAGTCTAGCAGCAGATCTCCTCCGACTAAGTTTTTTTGAACCACAGCAGTCCGCAGTACAGTCCGCAGCTTTAACAGATCGGTCTGATAGTCTTTGACATGATCTTTATGCTGTTGAAGATCAGATCTGACTCTTCCTATACGACTTTAGTGTCCTAACGCACCTTGATTTTGGTCTGCTTAGGCGGGTAGCTCGATTAGAAGTAATCGTGACCGTAGGCGCAGACTTTCTGATTTATTATTTTGTGCTTCTCCAGAAATTAGTGAATTTTTATAATGATATTGGCATCTCCAACTAAGGCCTTGCGGCAGGCAATTTTGGTAAGATACTCACCCGGGTTTAGTTTGTAGAGGTTTATGATAAAATTCCGGTAGTTCAAATATAGCTGTGGAGTCTTTGTGGAGCACTATTTAAAAAATTCAGGGAAATGCCTTTTCTCAATTTAATGAGCCTATGAGTCGTTGATCCACTAGCAAGGGATGTAGGGGATCTTGGAGAGTCTGTTTATGAAGGGAGGCTCGTAGGTCCTGCCTGGTTCATTTTAGATAATGGATAGGATCGGTGTAGGACTAGTCTCGAGGTCTGGCGCGCGTTTATTTTCAGCCACAATCTGCGTTTAGAGGACCTCCTTCAACTTCGCCAGATCGTCAGGCTTTTAGGCCTAGGGCTTTTGGGCCTCCACTTTAGGGCCCTATTTAGCCTATTTAGTCTATTTCAACACTTTGGCGGCCCCACTTTACGACCGGGCGGAATCGGCGAACAGGAAGCCGTGGACAGTCCTCCGAAGCTAGAGGACGACAGGGGGGGCGGCGCTGGGTGCGGAGGCACCCCGCAGGGAGGTGGGGAGGGTCTTAGCGAGAGTGGTCCTGGATCCGGATTCAAAATTGTGGAATAAATCTTGGGAGGAAGAAGAGGGCTTGGCGTGGGCAGGAGCTAAGCTGGAGCCCTATTAACTAATTAAATTATATTACGGGGTGTGCGATATTAATTTCTTTGATTCTCTCGTTTAGCCACTCATTCAAAATTAATTATCACTCTTCCAGAACGCCCTGCAGCGCCCACTTCCAAAGAACCTTCTCCCTGACCATTGAGCGCACTTCCCGAACCAAGCCCCTTCGGCTTAACTACTCTTACAACTTGCGGATCTGGGACTTAGGGGAGGCGGGGTCCCGTCTATAGAGCTACATCTATGTTTTTTTTTTGGAGTGATTCACTGCCGCTTTCATTTCAGGACTGGGCTTGCTCATCTTTATCTTGTTCTGCTTGAAGTATAGAACTCGGTTGCTGTCTCTCTCGCCCTAACAGACTCCCTGCTCATTTTATTTGCTTAAGGAAATCGTCTACCCTTTCTTCTTGCGCACTGGCTGGCTTGAGCCTTTTTGATGTTGGTGATTATGAGGGGACTGGCTGTGGAGGGTGGCGGGACATCGTTGCAGATGGACTTTATACAAGTTGCGAGTGAATTGCATGTAGCACCCGGCGCATCTAGTGAACGGTTCTCCGAAGAGCGACTACAAAAATCCTTTAGATTTCATTATTGTATTAGATTGCATATGAACGTTAAAAGAAATCCCTTAAAACCCAGACAACCATCCCTCCGCAGACTCAGAAACCCCGCTCCTCTCCTCACTCCTGCTGATATTTCCCTCAAGAACTGCTCCTTCGCCAATCTCATCGACGCCTCCCTTCAATCCAAACAGCCGCACAAGGATTTCCTTGAAAAATCAAAGTAGATCCTAGAAATGCATTTTTCGCGAAAGGACTCCTAAATGCAGTGCGGGAACGGGTGCTAGAAAAGGGCTCGTTATTTCATCAAATCTATCGACGGTAGAATTTATTTTTGTCTCTCCTGCGCCAAAAACCTTAACAAAATGGACTTCCAGATTATCCCCCTCGAAGAGCCCCGCGCCTCCGTATCTCGGTCTGTACTTTCGGAGAGGACCAAAGAAAGAGTGGAGAGGTGTCAGCAGCACGTTAAGGATAATCTTATTGAAGCGATGAACACATAGAAATAGCACTAGAGTATGCTTTCGTAGTGCCTGTAGTAACTGTAGAGCATATTCTGCAAGCTGGTAAACAACCTAAAATAATGGAGAAATGAAATGTACGAGACAGTCCAGAAGACGTTTGGCAAGTCCTTGGAAAAGTCTAGCAAAAGGGTTCAGGAGCTGCTGATTCTCCAAGACCAACTCACTGATATATAGGCTGAGCCGGCTCAGATCGAAAACAGGCTTGCCCTCATCGCTAATAAACTTGTCGAACCCTTTAACATGGAAGTGGGCAAGCTCTAGCTCGTCAAACTCAAGACTGCCCTTAAATAGAGACTCATCAGAGCCTAGTAAGTAACCAAGCTAATCGACCGCCAGTAGCGGAAGACAGTCCGAGTCGAGCGAATCCTCAAAGACTTGTAGAGCGACGGGTAGAATCCATTGGATTGGTAGGTTTGATTTTTATGAAAAAGAGGAGCGTTTCGCCACTGGAAAAAGAGTCTGGATTACTCAGGCTTTAAAGCAAAAAACTTCCCTCTAAAAAGTCCTAATACAAGAAGGACTCTCAGAGGACTCACACTGAGCCTGCTGAAAACCTAACTTTGGGCCTCCTTCATAGTGGCTTGCGCAGATAGGATTTCCTTTGTCCCTATTGCAAAAAGAGAGGCAGGGACGACTCCAAGATCCAGAAGGACGTAAAACAGCTTAATAGGAACATTGAAACTTTGGTGTCGACCTACTAAAAGTGGTCAAACGGAGGGATAACTTTGTAAATATTCAAAAGCTCAACCTAAGAGTTGAAGTCGATCACCACCTTCAACTTTGGACCTCTCTATGACCTGTTGGTCAACGCTATGGATAAGATCGAGGAACTCTGCGACTTTGATGTTGTTAATCCAGCTGCAGTTCTAAACAACCTCAATGATTGTAAATAGGAGACTAATAACTAAAAGGCAGTAGACGAGGCCTTGCTTATAGTGAAACAACTGCGCAGTCTGTACTCGGGGAAGGGGGCGGTTCCACCCATAAGGAAATAGAAGGAGCACTGTCTCTGGTGGAGGCTGCAGCGGTTGTAACGATAGAAACTCGAGCTACAGACATAGCTGCTGCTACTAAAGAACCTCTAGAGCATAAGCGACGCAAGCCTGGCCGAGCTCTAGGAAATAATCCACACTTTTGTGAGAGAGTATTTTTGTATATGATCAATTCGTCTCTTGACCCTCTCTTTAAACACCCATCTCCCTCTCAGCTTACACTCCCTGCATCTCTTTTGAGTTAACCTACTATCTGTGACCAGGCTGCTACGTAAATTAAGCTTGATTCGCCTGCTACACCTATTCCGGCTGTTATTCATGCTAATCTTATTTTAAAGACTTCTTTAGCTAGTAAAGTTTTCGTCTGCCTTGTCGAACCAATTGCCCCACGTATCTGCTTTTGTCATTGAGCATCCTGTAGTACTTGGACTAATGGCCGGACTGAGTAGAGGCCTTTACATCTTGCGAAGTGGCAAATCGACAATGCAACTTTCTAGTATGCCCCTCGGCCAAGTATCCCTTGAGCTCAAACCAAACTGATTAATATATAACTCTAGTCCTGCAAGCCACTCTAGCTCAGCCTAAAGGTGTCCACCGCCTGCTGTGCTAAAAGAGAGTTGCTGAAGACCACATTCACAGAGGAGTCGTTTAGCCACTCCAGCTTTATGAAATATTCTTTGAAGTACTGTCGGATTTTTTCACTGGACATGAGATCCACGCCATACAAATGTAGCTTATTAAAACTCTACAGTATCTTGGCGGACCTTTAGGTCTAGAGCAAAGTTGGGCTGGATTCGGCCGTCAAAGTAGGCTGGTTAGCAGGCAACTTTCAGAGTTGACCTAGACCGACGTCAGGAACTTCCTTTTGCGCTAATGGTGAAGATCAGTATCTTACTTTAGCACCTCCGCTAGAGCCTTTTAATCCCTATTGGCAATCGCCTGTCTGAGCTTCTGCTGGGCGAGTTAATTTTTCTGATCAGTGCTGGACTGTTATTGCTCTGAACTCCGTTCCGAATTTTAATGCGCGAGCCTTCAGCTTTTAGTTTGCTTGCGATAATTCCTCTTCGCCAATCTATTACAGTATCATTTATTAGTCAGAACAGCCAACTGCAGCTCCTGCTTCTTCACAGCTTCAGCCAGCAGCTAGCTTTGTCTCCGTTTGCTCGCTAGATTCTCCTCGTGCGCTTTACGCTTTTTCTATATCCGCTCTTGCAAATATCTTATTTCCTCCTGTTTGATATCACTTTAGTTCTTCTATCTCACTGAAAACGACTTGGAATTTGCCTTGGTGTCTGTTTATCTGTTGATTTGTTGAAGGCGTTGGTGCTTATGAAGGAGGATATCCTTGTACCTCTTTTGATAGAGGAAGTCATCTTGCAGCATACTCTGCTACAGAGGCATCCGCTCAGTTTGAACTATAATTTGGCGGTCTGTTGCCTGAATCCCTCGTTTGGCCTCCCTTATTTATCTTTCCATGGACTGAATGCTGGCGCGAGTTTTGTGGATCTCCTAAAATATGGAGGCGGAATCGAAGAGCTCTTGATTGGCCTTGAGTTTGGCTATTTATTGCTGGAATTTTGCAATTATACCTTCATTGTTGTGTTTGAGCATTGTGAGATGCTAATTGCTTTCCTTGGCATGTTTGGGCTGCAATTTGTTTTTTTTGCGTTCGACGAGGCTGGTAAGAAAATGGTTGTACTTGCTGATAATGTTAAGCAGTAGTTCATGCTCAGTTTGGATGTCTTTAACTTTGACCTGGTCGTAGTCCTTCTAACTCATCGCGAATTAATACTACTACACAGGGATTCCTAGGCGAGTGGGTTCTTATTAAAAGGCGACTGATTTCGAGCCTGAAATCAGGCTTCTCCTCTCGATGATTCAACTCAAGTTTTTCCAGTTAAGAGGAGATAGTCGGAAGTTTATTTTACATTTATTTAAAGTCATCACATCACATATCAAATATGCACAAATCATAACGTGAAGTTAAGTTTGAGGGGCCCACCTCCTTCGAACTGGCTAAGCTTAGCGCTCGTTAGAAACCAAAGGCCAGCAAGGTCAGCAGAATAACCAAAGAGCGAGCCCGTGAGGCCCTTAAAATCTCCTTATAATAGTCAGTTCATAGAAGTATGGAGAAGCTGAGTTCGATAGACAAGAGTAGGAGGATACAGTAGCAGCTGAAGAAGAGCGGCTCAGGCTGTGTGATAGGAATCCAAAATTTAGGGAGATAAAATTTTATGGAAAGCCAGAACCAGCTTTTGAGGGAGTAGTTCGAGGCCATGTTTTGCATTAAGAAATGTATGGGGTGATGTTTTAGAGCCAGTAATATAAGTTGAGCATCAAGGTGTAAGAGCAACTTGCCTCTTTTATTTAAGGCTGAAACAGTTTATGATCGCATCATCAATTCCCAGTAAATTAATATCCCTCACACGAAAGAAAGGTGGATATAATTAACAAATTAAGATTGTACTAATCAATAAAACTAAATCATGTAATCAGAATAAATCATTCCCATGCCTAAGCCCTTATCTGCTCGTATTCGGTATTCAATTCTTGAGTGATCTGCTTTGTGCACTCTTTGGCTGCTCTAGGACAAATGCACTAGTACCTGTCTCTCTACAGATCCTCCCATTTCGTCTCATAATTGAATAGCTTTGTGCAAAAAAGTGGGAAGTTAAAAATCCATTTCATTTGAGATTTGTCAACAGCTTTTTGATAAGTGTGTAATGATTCAGTGAAAAAGACCAAAACAAAATATTTCAAGGCTTTTTCCAAAGCAGTGCTCATTACGGATTCTTAATTTACTACCAATTTGATGGCAATATTCATGCATTTGTTCGGAAGTTAAAAAGGATCTTTATCTTCCTTCAAATATTTAGGCTCCTTGTCTTCAGTAATAATATTTTTAATTTTGAGGTAATGACGCACGACCCGTTTGGCATGGTGAAACTTCTTGGCAAATGCAATTTTGTAATCAAGTAGATACTCGTAATCGTGGATCTTGGTTCTAATTTTTTACTGATTAATTTTTTCTTTGAGGAGGAGATTCATCTTCCTTGAGGAGAACAGCTACAGGAGGTAGAACGAAATTGACTTCTGTGTCTCTCCAATTTTCTTTTACTAGACAGATTGAATTAGAAATCGTGCAAGGTCACCTATCCTCTCTCTTTTATTGGGGATGACAGGTGGATCAGGCACAGGGAAAGAGGGAGGAGGTCTAGCAGTCTAAATCCCACTCCTCTATATCACATTCTTCCAAGTCCTTTAGCGATTTTCGAGTTAGAAGCAATTTTTTATCATATCACAGACTTGTGTCCTCAATACTTAGGACTAATCAGTCCTCCTTAACTTTTATTCCTCCAAGAGCTTAAAATTGATAATTGCCTTGATTCTGTCGTTGTCTTAGCAATTGCTGATGAGGTCCGTCACGTTGTAAGGGTACTGCTTCGTGAATATCCTGAACATCATCACTCCCGTCGCCCACACGTCCACTTCCTGCCCGTACCTTTAAGAATGCATGTCCTCCCTATTCAAATCCTTTCCAGACATCTTATCCTATTGCATTTTGCGTCTGTATTTATCGATTCGAAATAGTTATGGCGACATGTAATGCCTACTGCCCAAGTATGTTTTTGCAATCATGTAATTTCTTGCAAATCCAAAGTCACCCAGTTTTAGGGTCTCGTCCTTAAACAAGATGTTACTTTCCTTGATATCTCTGTGGATGTAGCCAATTTCCTGGAGCTAGGCTATTGCATTGGAAAGCTGGTTGAAATAGGAAATGATACTTTAGCAGGAGACTCTTTACGGTGTTTTTGTCAACTATTCAAGATTGCCTCCGTTGCAGTATTAGAACGCGATTATATAGAAGTCCTTGGTCTCCATATAACCATAAATTTCCACGATGTTTTTCAAATTTTGTCGTTCCTTAAGTCGGGTCACCACTCCGATTTCCTCCTCCACTTTTTCCTTAAGCCTTTCAATTTTGTGGTCCTTGTTTATCACTTTGATGGCGGTCAAGATCGGATTATCATTTGTCTTAAAGTTCTTGGTGTAGAGACCAAGATAAACTTTTCCATAACCCCCCTTGTCAATGAGCTTGTCGAGGAAAAACTGCTGATAAGTAATAGGGCAGGAATACTTAGTTTCAAGCTTCATGGCACTTTACATGATAATTTATTAATTTAAAAATTTTTGCAATTTCCCTCTTAGTAACTATAACCAATGAACCTCTTTTGTCAACTATGAGCTGAAGCTTCAATTTAGCCAGTTCTCCATTTAGTTCGACTATGAGCATATGTTTCCACAACTAAAGAATCTGGATACCATGCTATCACATATTCGCAGTAATTGTCAAGTCATAGTCAAGTTCCTGGACATGATTCATTCATTTCGGTGTAGCAACTTCGTAAATAGCTAGGTTCAGAATGTTCCGTCAGCAGGTAAGCTAACAAGTTGATTCATGAAAAAAGATACTTGGGTCTATTGCCAGAGCTAAAATAAGCCAGTTTTATTCATTGATAAATAAACAAAATTATTAAATCATTTACCCATATCGCTGAGCATTTGTATTAAAATCTGTTTTAATCATTTTATCAAATCCTTGAGAATTGAGAGATATTGTTGGCTAGTTCGTGCTTCAAACCCTAAAGGGGTTGGGGTTGGGGTTGGGGTTGGGGTTGGGGTTGGGGGTGGGGTTGGGGTTGGGGTTGGGGTTGGGGTTGGGGT